>CANTUT010001665.1:45000-47500 GCA_947687605.1 Reutealis trisperma | reverse complement strand
ACGATGAAAAACAAATATAGTTCGAACAGTAGGACCATCAGTCCAAAAAGACTTACCTAAACTCGTAATATGAAACCTCGTCCACTGATCCAAAGGGTTAAACCAACGCAGAAAGGTAACCATATGCGGGTTAGTAGCATTATTGCCGTTCAAACACTGGATATACTGCAGAAAATGAAAGGGCTGAATTTTTATAGCAATATGATAAAGATGAAGGAAGTACCCTAGAAAGCAAAGTTCTTTAGGCCATATCCAAAATGAATCAACTGTCATATCCATGAAAGCATATGGCCTCAGAAAAGGATACTTAAGGTGGATAGTTAAGTTCTTTCACAAACCGAGAGCCATACTTTCGAATGAGACATGTTTGATACTTAAAGATCTGTTCAGAGGCTAAATTCTTGAGGGCTCTTTCAGAGATATTGCTTCGAATCTCTGGGGAAGGCCTTGATAAAGAAAAAGATCAGGTCTAGGGGGAGAGGAAGATGAAGAAGATGCCATAAAATTAAGCTAATAATTAGAAGGGATAACTATTAGGTCAAGAGAAAATTTTCAGATGAGGAAGAAAGTTAGAACTAGATGGTGAATTGCCTAATACCTATGTCTCCAATAAATAATAAACTCAGTCTCCTTACCGACAAAACTACAGTAAACTTTCCTTGAAAATTGGTTTAGCTAATAACAAAGTCTTGTTTGGATATAATTGATGAGACCAGTCAAACAACTATAGTCCTCAACTCTATCTAAGGTGACAATTGTTCATTTGCATATGACTGAAAATAATCAAATCACTTCACGGGATAAACAAAAATAAAGCAAGTGAGGGCTTATCTTATCTTTTAGGTAATAGAGTACTCCTAGTACTACAGAATACTAACAAAGTAAATCTCCAGACCTGATACTCTAATAACTAAGAAAAACAAAGATGTTAATGACATGACCATTCTCTTATATTTCCTAACTAATAATTAACAACCGTATTAACTCTTAACAGATAAGCATTAAACTCACTAATAACAAAAATCTCATCATTACACCACGTTAAGCTGAATTACAAGCAAGAGAGACTCAAAAAGATAATTAGGAATCCTACACTGTGCATGTTACAGAAACAAGGACCCACAATACTGAATATATTAGAGGTCACAAGATCTCTGCTCTGATACCACCTTTGTCACGCACCGAACCTGAGGGCACGTGACTGGCACTAGGATATGGAAAATACATGTGACTACTAGTGCCCGTAGTAGGCCTAACAGAAACACACAGCAGAAAGCCCAAAACTATAAAGGGCTATGGTCTCAAATAAATTAAGCAGATCCAGATAAATATTAATACAAAACAAAATCACATTGGCCCAATAACTCGCTTATCTCATAGATGTAATAAATTACATATGATTCTGCTTAACAACCTTATCTTAACTCAATAGTTACATAACTGAATATTAAATAAGATACAAGTACATGATGTAACATTGCAGAGTTCTAGAGCTATAATTACAAATATAAATATATTACATACATTTCTGAATACTCAATAATACAAACTACTGCCGAAGAAAAATTGATAGTTTACTCATTTTATAATTCCTTTACAGGCTCATTCCCTGATCTGAAAATAACAAAATGAACAGGAATGAGCATCCTACTCAGTGAATGATACTAGCTAACATATTAGACTGGTGTCTTATAGACAGATTTCTAATGCACATGCTATGCACTATGTCATAGAGACAGACAATTTATATTACCAAGCAAGGATGAGATACGGTCCACAGTACCACACTAATACCTAATAAAGGGAGCCGATCCCCTTATACTAGCTCTTTGAGTCTAATAATCTATCTCTTATGTCCAATAGGCCCAGCCACCACTAGTCTATACCATGCGGCCCTGACCCGACTGATAGCGGCCCTAGCGATGAGCAGGCCCGGCCAGCATCCACCAGTCATAGCTCATCTTCTAAATCTCAACAGAATCATAATCATAATAGTAACCATATCCATATTCACATCAAAAGTTCCTAGGTGGTATTGCATCCTCCCGACCTTCATTCGTCAAACACAATCACAATACAGCATAGCATAAAGAATATTGACTCATCATTCATAATCACATGTTACATGCATATATGTAATAGTAGTGTATAAGATACATATATATACACACAGAAATGCGGATGTATATGGAAACAGAATAACATATTAGGGAGTATTACTCACCTAACTGATGACACTTCTGACTGGCTTCCCTCGGAAGTGCAGTCTTTGGAACTAGGAAGATGCCAGACACCGACACCTTGCAATAACGGATATTATTAGGATATGAATAACTCACATAACTAGACACAATTCAAAAACTATTGAGATTTTGATCGAGGTCTCGACAGAACCATATTGAACTCAACAACTCATAATAACTACTCTAGAGTCTGCTAAATATAATATAACTTATTTAATGACTGAAATATAAGAGTTTCAGGTTAAATTTCATGAATT
>CANTUT010001665.1:2500-40000 GCA_947687605.1 Reutealis trisperma | reverse complement strand
AGGCTCTTCTTGCGAAGCAATACCACAATGTAAGGTTAACTAGACTTTACAACTAGGGCATTTAAAATCCCTCCTAGCAATGGTCACTTCATTGTGCACAAAGCCCGGTGTTCCTTACATCGAAAAAAGGGGATCTGTGCATTAAAGATAATAGCATTGTACCATTTTTGGTACTTCAAGGAAAATATTCAATTAACATTGAGAAATATTTAATTTACTAATAAATATGAAAATATAGCCAGCAAAAATCAATGGAACAATATGGCAATAGAATTCTCTTAGAATCCAAGCAATGTACAATATCATTGTCAAAGAACATATGATATGGTTTTTTATGCAATTTCAAATAGTAATTTAGAATTCATATTCAAGAGCAAAAGATTTAGGTATCAATAGAAAAAAAAGGACAATTCAATCAAAGAAGCAAATGGCAATTCCATGTACGTAAAAATGTAGAATACACTCACCTTTTTCTTTGTTTTCTTTAATTCCTTTCTGCTACTCAATATGAGGATTGTCTCCCCCCTTAAACTTTTCACTTATGTTAGTTTTTTTTTCTGGATCCTCTACATACAATATACTTATATATTAGGTTTAAGTTTCTATAGGCAAATTCATTAGAACATTAAAATTGAAAATCGATCTATCGATTTTTATCCTAACTTAGCCTACTAATTACTACCATAACATGAGTTACACTATTCCAATTGTTATTATTCTTAAGACATTTAAATCCTAACACATTTTTCTCCAACAAATCAAAAATTCAACATATTTCAACTTCTGTAGCTTCTAGGGTGACTTATCAAAGTCTGTCTTGACTTTGCTGCCTAAGTTTATTGAGCTCACTTTACTCTTTCTACTATATCTCAGTATATACAAATCCAGTTAACTTAATTCTTTTTTAAATGAAATTAGACTCATAAAGTAACAATTCATTCATTTTTTTCTTTAACTAATTCTATCCATAGGATTTCAAAACTCAGGCTGAAACCCTTAAAACCTTGGTTGTCTTTCCTATTATGTCAGCCTTGATAACTATTTAATAACTCTAACTATTTAATAACTCTCTATCTTCTTATAATTTTGCTACTAAATTTTTATATCACATAAAAACAACATAAGATTCATTTTATATGTTAAGTCCAAATCCCATCCTAGGGTCCTCAATTCGAGTCCCAAATTCCAGCAACATAGTTTGACCTACATGCAGGGCAACCTTATTTCCACTCCCATAAATCCCAACGTATTTTGAATTAAATTAAGCCCTTTTTATATCACCAAATACACATTCCAAGCTTCAATGTGTATGTTTTGATGTAATAACCCATACCCACCCTAGGAATTTCGTGACAATTTAGTTGAATTTAGAACTATTAGGACTAAGTGTGTGCTTCTATGAAAATTCATGTGTTAGGTGATTGATGAGTATATAGCATGTTAGATTAGCTCTAATATGCATAATATGAATTATTATGGTGAAATAAGTAATTTATATGAAGTGCACAAGCATAAAATAATTTATTGCACATAAATTGAATTTTCATACATAAAGCGATTTTTAAGCATGAAATAATTTTTATAAGCATTTTTTAAATATTTTTAAATAAATATTTTGGGGGAAATTCTAATGAAAATAATAAGAAAAATATTTTATTTTTAATTTCCTATAATCAGCCCATATATTAAATAAAAGGCCTAATTTCTCAAAAGCCTGTTACACCAAAACACTACTGACTTAGCTCATTAATGACAAATTTGTAATTTTGCTAAAACCTAGATATATTAAGCTAAAATTTAGCCAGCCCTAAGGAGACAACCACCATTATGTTATTCTTCATAATTTTTATAGAAAAACTCTCTCAAATATATTCTGTTAATCGAAAATCACAATGTGCTTTCAAACTTGGCGATTTCATGACCATTTTTGTAAGTTTTTTTTATCCTTTCAATTTACTATTTGATTTCTACAAAATTAATCATGAGAAAACTATTTTAAGCTGTCAATTTACTATTTTTATTGTGATTAAATTTGGCCTAGGTGATACTTTGAAGGAGAAATCAGTTTTTCCACCAAAAACACAACTCCTTCTTTGCACATTCTCCAAAGGTAAACCCTAAAACTCAAAATTAGAATTTCATGTATAAATATATGGGAGGGCTGTGAATTTGTGTTTGAATGTGTTCTAAACTAATTTTTGTTGTGTTTAGATGAAAAATATTAATTTAAATAATATTTTTGTATATTACTGTAATGATCAGAAAAGTATGTAAAGCATAAAAATTCATGGTTTTCACTTTAAAACCTAAAGTTGGAAAATTTTCACGCATATATATATGGATGGGTGCCAATTGGTGCATTAGAGTATTCTAAAATGATTTTTATTATGTTTACATGAAAAATATTAGTTTAAACCCGTGAACTCTTAATTTTACACTCTCATCATCCAATTGCAACCTTAGCACCTGCTGAGTTTAAAGCTCTATACGGAGCCGTTACGACGGTCCCGCTAGTTGGTTAGTGGGCTGCCTCCGAAAGAAATTTTTTTTAGCATTTAATTACATTGCTAGTAGATATCCAAATTTTCTAAACTCCAAACCAACCAATCTCTAAAAAAAAAAAGCCGCCATGTCAGTTGCAGTGCCGCACAGACCTAGTGCGGTGCTGCACCTTTTTGCCAAACGTGGACTCAGTGCTGCACCTTTCTGACATGCGTGGACCTCTTTCTTATGCAGAAAATGACTATTTTACCCTCTTTAGCCTAATTTTTAGCCCTTTCTAGCCCTACCCCTCATTGTCTTTTTCACATTTTTACTACCTAAACTACCCTCAACCATATTTGCTTATAAATAGGCCCCCATTTCCTCATTTCTCTTCACCCATTGAATTTGAGTAGATTGCTATTCTCAAATTCCTCTCTTCTTCTTCCTTCAATTACTCTCTAATTAATTAATTAATCTTTTTAATTAATTAATTACCTCACCCTAACCAAGTTAATTAATCTTTTTAATCAACTAAAACTCTTTTTTTTTTATTGATCACTCAATTAATTAATTAATTAATTAATTAATTAATCTAATTAATTAATCGCTCTTTTTTCAAAAAAACAAATTAATCCTTTTTCTTAATCCACCCTTCATCCAAATTAATTAGTTAATCATTTTAGTTAATTAATCCATCAATCCATCCTTTTCATTATATTAATTAGTTAATTAATTATTTTAATTAATTAATTAATCTTCCAATCCATCTAATCACCTAGTCTCAATAAAATAGAATTTCGGTCCAGTAAAACTCTCCGCCCACCAAAAGCAAAGGTATTAGCCTTTTTTCTTCACTCTCAGTACACCCAAACCAAAATCAATTTGATCAACTCCCTCCACTTAATCATGGAATGAACTACGTGGGTTTTGATCTCTATTCAATGGGGTACATAGGCATATTTAGAATCTAAATCCAAATCTCAAATCCAAATCCCAAGCAATCTTCTTTCTCCTTTTTAATTAATGTAATTTGTGAATATACTTTAATTGTTTTACTAATCCTCCATACACCATGCATTCATGTTATACCATATTCATATATTTTCTTTAATATCATCTTATAAATGTCATTCATGAAATCAATTTTTCTAAAGTCAAATTAAACTTAAGAGTCAAATTTAGATTATTTAAAACCAAGAACCTAGTCTCCAAACTCAACCTGATTCGAGACTAGTGATTTTATCCTTGGGTAATTAATTAAAAATTAATGAGTTGAAGTCACAATTAGGTTTTTTCTTAATTTTCCCATTTAAAAATAAATTAGGGTGGCAATTCCCAGAATCATTTTCAAAATCAACCAAATCTGAACCCGAGGGTTCCATCGTGAGTCTAAACCCAAATGAGCATCCTGGTTCCTCTAGCAGTTTGGGTCGGTGCTCGGGCTAGCCTCACAGTTGGCGACTTCGCTTGGGACTAGTTGCCACCTTTTTTAAAATAAAAAGGAAAATAAGAGGATTACTATTTGGATAAGGAAAATTTTTTTCCAAAATAATCTCCATTTGGCTCATTAAGTGTAATTTGACTTTCATGCATCACTTTATATAGTAGAGGCTCCTTGCCTAACCTTAACTTTAGGAAAACTTTTGGATGGTGAGTAGCATTGGCTCGATAACTCTCTTTAAGTATGTTGGGAGATAGCGAAAGTATTCCACCCCATGACGAATCTCTGATCATTTTGATGGTGTAACAAGCAATCACTACTGTTGGACCCACGTGAGGCTCTTTGCCTCACATGTGGTTAGGATATCGATGCTCTAATGAGACGAGGACCCTTAAATCAAACCATCCTTCACCTTTATGCATGCAGTCACCCTAATGTTGACTCTAGGTTCCATGTACTGTAAGACATCTGTACATATGCCCATGAAATCTTTTTGGCATGCATCACGACATTGTCATACATACATAACATGAGAAACTTGACAAGGTCAAACACCTCAAATATCTAAATCGGTGGTCCCTTACCCCAAAACACCTTACACACTCACCCTATCAACATATAAATCTAGTGACCAAACCATATGGAAGGAATCCTTTTCTTGATACATCTTCACATTCATTCCATTTTTTTCCTTCACATTCTATAATCTTACCCGTTTTTCTGTCCATTTTCAAAGAACTATTGGCCAACACATCTAACTCTGACCAGGACGCTATGATTACCTTTTTTGCCAACCTCCTTAAGAAACAATAGGAGACTTTCCATGCCGCACTCACTAACGCTCTTAAGACCCAAGCTGACACTTTCACCAATGCTCTCAATGCCCAGTCTGCCACCTTTATTGATGCCCGTAACTCCCAATGCCAGTCAATCATTAATGAGGTCAAGGAAATGACCAATGACCAATGCCACTGTCACTTCCCCTTCTACTTGTGTTGAGCCTGCATCTACGCAAGCCGGGACTAGCTATGCCCCCACTCTTACTCCCTCTATTATCGATCTCACTAATAAAGGGAAATTACCTCAAGCTCCAACCTTTCCTATCATAGACTTGAACGTAATCACTCTTTCTCCTACTATGAATCCTTTTCAAAGTGGAGATTCTTCTAGCTTTTTTGAAGCTAAGAAATTGATGGAGAAAATTGAGGCCATGGAGAGAGCACTTAAAAACGTTAAAAAACATGAGTGCATGATAGATGTCGACTACTTAGCTCTCTTCCTAAATGCATGAGTTCTACTAAAATTTAAAATACTAGTTATGGACAAGTTTAATGGCACCATATGTCCTAAAACTCATTTTAAGATGTATGTGGGTGCCATGAGACCTTTCGGTGTGGATGATGAACTCCTTGCTCAGTTATTCCAACAGTCTTTGACTGGATCTACTATTAAGTGGTTACTAGATCTCGACCAGAATCACAAGAAGACTTGGGATGACATATGTAATGCATTTGTCAAGCAATACTACTACAACATCGAGGTAGATGTCACCCATTGAGATTTAGAAACCACCAAATAAGGGCAAAGAGAATCCTTCACTATGTTCCTTATAAGGTGGAGGACAAAAGTGACTCACATGGTGAACCGTCCATTTGAAGTAGAGCAAATTGACATCATTGTCAAGAACCTCCTCCCCCAGTATCAGATGCATTTGCAAACACAGTACCTCTCTAACTTTAAAGCTCTCATTACCACTGCCACCAAGATGGAAGATTTGATTCAATCAGGACGAATAAAAGATGAATCCTTTATGTATCATAAGAACATTAATTACACCACTAATCCTACCACCTAAAGAGAGGGAGAGGTAAATGTTGTATCCTGTCAACAGCCAATGAAGTTAGAAACAAGGAGAACTTTCTCAGAGTTGGGCATGCCCCTCAGCATCATTTGCAAGAAAGCCTTAGAGGCTAATCTAGTTAAGCCCTTAGAATCACAACCTTCTTCAAACTCCTTGCCCAAGGGTAATAATGCTAATAAGCACTGTGACTTTCATTAAGAGCTAGGGCACAAAAATGATGCATGCAAGGCTTTGAAGCATAAAATCCAAGACCTCATTGACAGTGGAGACATCATTGCTCCCAAACCCAAAATATAACATTACCGCCACTCATCCTTTTTTGAACCATTGAGCTCACCCAACTGTCTTAAGCCTCACCTGATAACTGGTATTTTGAAAAGAGTGCCACCACTGATGTGCCGCTATCCAACTCTTTTGAGTCCATGTTTGAGTCATTTGAGTCTGTGTCTAAGTCTAAGTTTGAGGCTATGTTTGAGTAATCTTTCTTTGAGTTTGAGTCCATCAAGTCTTGTCCTTCTTTTTCAGCTTATCCTTTAATGTACTCATGATGGGACTTTTATTAGTAATAAAAAGTTTGAACTTTCTGATTTGCTTTATTTTTTTTTTGATTCATCTTTAAATGGGACATCTTAAAAAAAAAAAAAAAAGAGAGAACAAAAAAAATGAAAAATAAAAAAAAATGATGAAAAAGGCAAAAGGATTAATTAATTATGGCACAAAAAAAAAATCGAAATCCTATACATTGCATTTGCATTGCAGTAGTGGAAAAGCTCATGGACTGTTCTATACAAGAGAAGATAGGGATGATCCAAGCATCGTAGTTCATGAGATCTCTACCTATATATACAAGAAACCTGTCAAAGAGAAGCTATGGAGAATGAAGAAAGAATAGATCAAATGGTATAATGACCAGCTGAATGTCGTTAATGAAAGGAGAATTGATGCTCTATATAAAATTCATGATTATCGATGGAGATTAACCAAGCAATTCAACTAAAAGGTGAGAGACAAGGGTTCACAAGAAGGAAATCCAGTTCTGAGAGAAATCCAAGCCCTTATTCATGATCCAAGAGAAAGTTCAAACTAAACAAGGCTGGACAGTACAAGTTCAAGAAGATCCTGTTTGACAGAGGCACCATCTTCATAGATATGGACGGAAGTGAATTCTCTCATCTTGGCAACCTGGATTAGCCAAAATGATACATCATCCGAAGATGACATCTATATTTCATTTTTGTTTTTCATGCATATGTAATCAGAATTACGTGGACCTAATTCTCCCTAAAAGAAATAACTGACAAAAAAGTGATATAAGGGATAAGTAGGCAGCCTGACTCGGGTGCAATCCAAATCATAATCAAATATTTTGTTCGCATCGCATTCTCATTTTCTTTGTGCCTTGTACATCATTCACTTAATTCTTTTGCCTAAACAAAAAGAAAAAAGAAAAAAAAGAAAAAAAAGAAGAAAAAAAGAATGCTCGCTAAGCTGAAAACCTGAAAGTGTAGCTTAGGAAAAAATTAGAGAGTAAAGATGTCTCATTTAATGGTGATCAAAATTTGAAAAATACAAACCCATCATCTGGACATAAAGGATAGCCCTTTTAATGTCATCTATAGCTTATCCTATTTCGTGTAGTCCTATTGACCTGCAATTATTTAAAAAAAAAGGTGTCATGTCTGAAGTCATGGTTTAGCCTAAGGTGCACATCTCTTGTGTCCTCATTAGAATCAGAGTTTGTTACAATCTCCTCAAGTAGGCACACCCCTCCTCTAGGTCTCTATAGTTATTTCTGCTGTAATAGTAGAAGTACCAATAGAATTAGAACTGTTTAACATAGCAGTATTGAAAACCCTTTCTTGAGTATCGGTAGTTCTGAAACTGCACTAAAAATCCTCCTCTGCAGTTTAGAAATTGCAGTACCCCTTTTTTGCCCTAACTATAGTAGTCATTATCTGAACCACCACTGTAGTGTCATCCTATCTCATTGTAGTCACAATGTCCTTTGTCACCACCACTGCAATTTAAGTTACTACTATAACCTATGATGTTGCACTCCTAGCAGATCCCCAAGTCTCCTTCAAAGAACAAGTCACCCCCTTTGTTTGTGCTACAACTGCGTCATCCTCTATTCCTCTCAGCAGGGCAGCCTGGTACTCTCTCTCGACTAGCCAAACCACCTTTTTTAATCACCTGTCATGCCTTTTTATGGTCCAAAGTGAAATCCCAAAATAAACAGCATGATAACTCTTCAGTTAGCCAACCCCTGATAGCTCTAGCAATGGAAGCTATAATTTGTATAGACTCTAAGAAAGAAAAAACTGGGGGCATGTCCTGAGTCTGCCCCATCTATTTCAAAATCCTCATTTTATGGCCAAAGGCTATTCAAACCAAACTCAAAAAGCAAACCAATCAACACTTATGGCCTCCAGTCATGAGAGATCTAATCCTTTACCATTGATAGTGCTAAAAATGTGTCTTTCGAGGGCAAGCTACAAACAACCATCCAATCTAATCTCTAATTGAATCTCAATAAAGCATGTGCAGATTGAAATACAGGGGCAATCACCCAAAAATGATTCATCAGCCACACTTTTAAGATAACCTAAAACTTAAAACAAACACCCACAAAGCACCTCCAACAGAAAGGGTAAAGAATAGACAAAATTTTCTCACTTGGTGAATAATTGGCAAGATAGTAGATCCTCCTAAATCTAAAAGAAAAGCAATTGAGAATCATCAGTGTCTTTGCTAGCATGGCTCTAACCATAAAATACCTTTGCTTCATCTACCACTTTGGCATCACCCTAATCAATAGACTCATGAAGTAGGTATTTGACTCTCAAACAGAAAACCAAAGCCCTCATCTTGAGTCTCTGCCCCCTTATATCTCCGGGGTCATAAGGATTATGAAACTTCTCAATCACAGTGGTCAAATTCACTTAACCATTGCCAACCATCATCTAGCTTGCTACATTATGAGATAAGTCCTAAAAACTCTTGAAAATATAGAAAATGCTAAACTTTGAACTCTAGCACCACCAGAGTTGCCTCGGAGTCATAGCCAAGCCATAGCATTGAACTTCCTAAAGGTGGGACACAACTCCTCTTTAGTAGCACCAAAATAGAAAATACGGGCCACTGGATCCCAAAACCCGAATCAAGCCCTCAGAAAAATCTTGATACACTCGAACTCCTCACAATGACACTATGGAAATTATTCCATACTAACCCAAGTTGAGTTCCTCAGCTTTGTCAAGTTTCTCAGTCCACAAATACATGGCTCCATAGATGCAAAAGTCATATGAAAAAAAATTGCATTCATAAAGAAAATGTGTGAATCCACCCTCACACATCCATAGAAACATCCATTATAGGCAATATCATAAATCTTGTATGGTATATAAGTCAAACAGAAGGTCTATGAATTTTGAAACATGCATATATAAATATGCATCATCTATGCACCAACATGCATAAGTTGAGCCAATAGCCTTACCGACATCTCATAAAGCTAACTAGTACTTCCTCAAAGCTGACCAATACCTCCTAAAGCTGACCTATGCTTCTATGAAGCTAAATGATACCTTTCCATATCTAATCAATAAAGTGTGACTTCTAGAGTCCCTTTACTTATGGCAAAATTCCTTTGAGCCTTCGGAAAGGGCTAACCCTTCACATTAAGAAGCCTAAGTTTCTTTGATACAAGCAAAATCATGTTAGAATCTCTTGAGCTGACTCGCCATATGCTGAAGCTCTTCTTTTACTGAAATCTTTTCAGAATCTATCGAGCTGACTCGCCATAGGCCTAGGCTCTCCTCCTATCAAAATATTTTCAGAATCTCTCGAGCTAACTCACCATAGGTAGAGGCTCTCCTTTCACTAAATTATTAACTCCACCTATAAATGTCTAGAAACGGTCACCTAGACATCCATATGGTTTTTTTTTCTATCTTTTTCATCCAAATCCATCAACTCCACCCATAAATGTATAGAAATGGTCACCTAAACATCCATGTGGTTCCTTTTTCCATCTCTTTTATCCAAATCTATCAATTTCACCCATAATGTCTAGAAACGATCATCTAGACATCTATATTGTTCCACTTTCCACCTTTTTTACCCAAATAATCTTTACCTCTAGCATTAAGGCCAAATAAATAGCCTTGATTGAGATTTACTCAAATCTTCTTTACCTCCAACATTAAGGCCAGATAGATAGCCTTAATTGAGATTTATCCAATATCATCTTTATCTCCAACATTAAGGCCAGACAAATAGTCTCGATCAAAATTTACTAAACCTTCTTTATCTCTAACGTTAAGATTGAACAGATAGCCTTGATTGAAATTCACCAAACCTTTTTTATCCTCTAACATTAAGGTCGAACAGATAGCCTTAATTTAAATTCAACAAGACCATTCTCACATCCAACATCAAGGTTGGACCGATAGCAATTGATAAAACTTCATTTATCCTAGAGGGCCTCCTTCTAAAGGGCTTCATAAGAAGGATTTTTATTATTATTTATTTATTACTTATTATTATTATTTATTACTTATTAATTTATTATATTATTATATATTACTTATTATTAGTTATTATATAAAATCATAAATTATTATATCAAAACAAAATTATATCATACTAATTATACTAATAATATACTAAAATGAAAATACTAATTTTAAATTAATTAATAATATACCTAATATTTGGCACCTCTTCTTAACGTTTATTATTATCAGAATCACTTTTTGTTCAAAGCCAATTCTAATGAGGGGGCAATTGTGAATCCTCAATTTTACACCCTTATCTACCAACTGCAATCTTAGCACCTACTGAGTTTAATGTGCTACACAAAATGGTTATGGCGGTCCTACTGGTTAGTTAGCGGGCGAGGGTTAGGGGACAGTACCCCCAAAAGAAATTTTTTTTAGCCTTTAATTACATTGCTACTAGATATCTAAATTTTCTAAACTCCATACTAATCAATCTTTAAAAAAAAAAAAAAAAAAAAAGCTGCCACATCAGCTGCAGCATGTACCAGGTTTATGCGACGCTGCTGGTACAACTTGCGGTATGTTGCAACCATTTGGTGAGGCGCCACAAAGGTCTAGTGTGGCACCGCACCTTTATAAAGTGAGTGGATTTCCTATGCAAAAAATGACCATTTTACTCCCTCTAGCCCAATTTTCAACCCTTTCTAGCCCAACTCCTCTTTGTTTTTTCACATTTTTACCATCTAAACTACCCTCAATCCCATTTGCTTATAAATAGGCCCCCATTTCCTCATTTCTCTTCACCCCCTTGAATTTGAGTATATTGCTATCCTCAAATTCCTCTCTTCTTCTCCTTCCAATCAGTCTCTAATTAATTAATTAATCTTTTTAATTAACTTAAACTCTTTTTTTTTAATTAATCACTCAATTAATTAATTAATTAATTAATTAATATTTTTAATTAATTAATTAATCACTCTTTTTTCAAAAAATCAAATTAATAATTTTTCTTAATCCACCCTTCATTCAAATTAATTAATTAATCATTTTAGTTAATTAATCCATCAATCCATCCTTTTCATCATATTAATTAGTTAATTAATTATTTTAATTAATTAATTAATCTTTCAATCTATCCAATCACCCAGTTTCGATAAAACGAAACTTTGATATGGTAAAACCCTCCCCACCAAAAGCAAAGGTATCTGCCTTTTTTCCTCACTCTCAACACACCCAAACCAAAATCAATCTGATCAAGTCTTAAACCCCTCCACTTAATCGTAGAATGAGCTACATGGGTTTTGATCCCCATTCAATGGGGTATGTAGGCACGTTTGGAATCTAAATCTAAACCTCAAATCCAAATCCCAATCAATCTTCTTTCCCTTTTTTAATTAATGTTATTTGTGAATATTTACTTTAATTGTTTTACTAATCTCTTAATCACCATGCATTCATGTTATGCCATATTCGTATAATTTTTTTAATATCATCTTATAAATTTCATTCATGAAATCAATTTTCTAAAGTTAAATTAAACTTAAGAGCCAAATTTAGATTATTTAAAATAAAAAATCTAGTCCTCGAACTCATCCTAGTTTGAGACTAGTAATTTTATCCTTGGATAATTAATTGAAAATTAATGAATTGGAGTCACAATTGAGTTTTTCCTTAATTTTCCTATTTAAAAATAAATTAGGGTGGTGAGTCCCAAAATCATTTTTAAAATCAACCAAATTCGAACTCGAGGGTTCCATCATGAGTCTAAACTTGACTGAGTATCCTGGTTCCTACAGCGGATTGGGCTGGTGCTTGGGTGAGGCCTCACAAAACCATGTTTTTGCAAATTACTGTAATGAAAGAAAAGTGAGAAGAGTAAGAAAAATCCATATTTACCTTAATTGTATGATTCAGCCTATAGAGGAATTTAGATTCCAATGTCTATAATTTTTATATGACATATTTACATGATTATTAGCATGTATACATGAATGATAAATGATTTAATTGCATGTTGGTTGAAGGATTAACTCTAGACAAGCCTAGAAAATCGGCCTACTTGGTTTACTAACCCTATTACTATGATATGATTAATATATGTATATGATTAAGTGACAAGTAAAATAGGTCTTATGATGTGTTAATAATGAATATTGATCCTAAATTGACTATGAGATGGATGGTATGATTTGTTTAAAAGATATAAGCATGACCCTTCAAGGTTATTTGTTAAGTTGATATATGTGCAAAGTGTTAAGTGTACTAAGTTGAATGTTAAATGGAATTGATATTAAGATCATAATATATTGTGTTTGACTTTAAAAGTCATAGTATGAGTTATAATGTAGTTTCATGTGAGCCTGTTAAGGCTAAGTGTGCAAGACTTTAAAAGTCAACATGTTATGTGTAAGTGATAAGTGGACTTCTAAGTGCAACTCCAAGTTTATATGAATGTTATATGCGCATGTGGTAGTTATGGGATAGGATAGTATGATGATTAAGCAAATGCTAAGTGTTGAATTAAATATTATGATAGAGCTTGAGGAGTAGTAGAAGTTCAAAGGGCTACAAGTACTAGGAGCAAAGGAACTACAAGGTGAGTAAACATTATGTTCATGTTTCAAGTATAAGTTATCATGATATTGAACCTTTGAAATTCTTGAAACCTAAGTTCCTTTTATTTATCAATTTTATTTGAATGATTTCTTTGTTAAGCTTAGGTTACCAAAGGACAATTGGTCCAAAACTATAAATGTTTATTTAATGATGAGAAAGAACTTTGTAATTGTTGCCTTACCTTACTTTCTTCTTGGAACTACCCTATTATCTATCTTTTGTTCAATAAGCTAAACTGCTGTTGCTGTTATATTACATGTGATTGCATTCTTCAATGCTATTGTTATAAGTGATTGCCATTAGTTCTAGTTATGGTGTCTATGAACCCTTTATGCAAAAATTCTCATGCCGATGTTGGTAATCATTGGTACCTATGCACATGGTTTAACCCAATGGATAGGGGTAGTGTATTCACTTTAGTTAGAAGGGGTGGTTCTAGCCATGAAGCTTAATCGGTTTCATGACTCTTTATAAGTTATAAGTTGGGAGTTAGAATTTGGTATGATGCCACCTCTCCTCCCTTAAGTGAATGAGCCAATGGCCATCAACTCTATAAGTTATAAGTATAAGTTGATTTTTGTGAACCTTGCTAAATTGCAAATAATGAATTTATGAATTATGAACCCTTAAAGGGATATGTGTTATTGCTCAAGTTGTATTGTTTATTTATTGAGATCATTTATCTCACCTCTTTTTCTTATGTGGTTCTAGGTGAGCAATTTAAGGAGGCAAGGTGTTAGCTCAAGCAACCTACTCCACTTGGGAGATTTCTTTGCCTGAGTCTTTTATTACACTATGATATGAAGAGTCTCTTAGTTGCTCCGAAAGTCTTATTTTGGAACATGATGTTTGATGATTTATTTTAGAATCTTTAAAATGTTATTTTATTTTGGGATTGTGTTTAAAGTATATTTTAACTATTCTTCCATAACTTAAGATTTTTCTTATAAATGGTTTAATTAAGTTAATGCATGAGGTTTGGTATGATCCTAGGCAAAGTTATTATATGCTTGAGTGGGTTCTACAGGCGTGGGCGACCTTATGTCTCCTCATGTTCTAGGACCGTCTTATCTCTAAAATTGGGATATGACATTTGACGATTGTCAAATTCAGACTCTAGGATTCTCGAAATTGAACCTCAAGTTCTAGTAGTTTGGTTGCCAACTAAACCTTGGCCATCTCTTTTCTTTCACTCTATCTTTCATGTTTCCTCACTAGTCCATCCTTAAATGACTACTTCCTTCCCCAATCAACACCTTCCCTTCATTTTCCCCTCTCCTCCTACTTCATCCATCATCAATCAAACCAACAAAACTAACAAACAAAAAGATATAATCACATCATACTTAAAACTAGCAAGTATAACATTATTCTTACCTTGGTTATAGCTAGATTTGGGATTTTTCTTAATTTTTTCTTCTTTCCTCTTCTCCCTCAGATTTTCTCTCTTCCTTTGGCTATTCACTCTCTATTCTTTCTCAATTAGGCAAGTTTTTAAGTGTTAGAAGCATAAAATGATGTTTATCTTCTCATAAGATTTTATATAGTTTTTATTTTGTTTTTCTTTTCTTTTATTCAATTGGAATTTTGGAAAAATCTCCATCCTCCATGTTTCCATGCCTAGGCCAATAGCTTTCCTAGACATTTTTCTTTTATTTATTTATTTATTGATGAGTTTGATGGTTAGTCATTACATAATGATGACAATTTTATTATTTATTATAAAATTGCCATTTCTAATCCTTAATTACTCTATTATTGTCTAATAATATTTTTAATCACTAATTTAGGTCCTTAATATTATTTTTATTCATTTTCCTATCCACTTTCTCCAAACTTGAATTTTAAAAATTATAAAAACTGTGATTCGTCAGTTACGCGTATAGCGTACAAATTTCGCTTATGTACTATACTCAACTCCAACTTTATTTTTGAGTTTTATCACATCTAATATCATCATATTTGCTTAAATTCTCCAAATAAAATGTAAAAATCTATTTCAGAGTCTGGATTTCTCAACTCACTCTAAATGCCTTGATTTTTTGAACACGTATCCTTTTTAGGTCATTAGCTGTTAGCTTCCTATTTTCCTTCTTACACTCTCTATTTCATTTTTTTTTCTTATATCAAATACATCTCTTTTAATACTCTTGTAATATTCTTTACCTTATTTCATATAATTAGGGGCTCAATTTCTAGATTGATACTCATTAAGTATTTTGATCTTTTGCAATTGTTATCTACACTCTTTTGCTCTTAATCTGGTCACTTCCCTTGCAATCTCAACACTCACTGTGAACTTAAAATCAGGGTGTTACAACACATGGTGAAAAATTTTCTAAATAGTTTTTAAATTAAACTTTTATTTTATATACATAGTTACTGTCTCGAGTTTTGCATGAGTTTTGATTTTTTTTAAATTATTTTTTTCTTAGAATAAGTTAATGTAAATGAATTATTATTATTTTTTATTAAATTTAAAAGTCATTTTTTATAATTTTAAATATTAATATAAATATAAAGAAAAAATATATATTGAAAACCAACAAAAAAAAAAAAGGAAAAGTACAAAAAAAATCATGTGATTTCACCCATGTTCACTTATGGATCTGTGAATTTTTTTGACAAAATGAGATATGAAATTTTGCTTTATTAACACTTTAGAGTTTATAATCTTAATACTGCTAGTCAATGCTAATGTGGCATAGTCAACACTAATATAGCAATGGTAGGCCCAACTTTCTTTAGATAGCAATATAAATCAAATAAGTAGGACCCACAAGCACTACATCAGTGTTGACTATGTCACATCAGTATTGACTAATAGTATTAAGACTATAGATCCTAAAGTGTTAATGGAGCAAACCTTATATCTAATTTTGTCAAAAAAATTCTACAAACTCATAAGTGAAAATGAGTACTTTTTTTTTTTTTTTATACTTTCTCCTAAAAAATATTATATATATTGGATTTGGACCAACAGAAATACAATGATGTAAAAAAAAAACATTGATGAAATAATATCATGCAAACTTAGTTTTTTAAAAAATTACTTACACATGATGAAAAAATTTCTAAATAACTTTTGATCTCATTTTATATATATATATGTGTGTGTGTATATGACAACATTTTTGGACGCTGCAACATGAATGGCAAGAAATATCAACTAAATTTTTGAATTAAAAATAGAGTTGCCACCTATAGAATAATTTTAAAAGGTTCGGTTGGAAACCTTTTAAAAAAATTGGTCTGTTAAACCAAGTTTTGAGTTTAGGAGTCAAAATACAGTAGGAAGGTGTTAGGTACACACCATACTATCATGACTCAAATTCTAGGCTATGACAGTTCAAGAGCTTAGGGAGAGAACCCCATCGAACTTATTATTATTTAGCATTTACTTATGTGAAGTCTCGCCCGAGCACCATTTTGATCCGCTAAAGGGAATTGAAATGTTCATTTGAGAAAGAACTCACGAGGAAGCCCTCGGGCTTATCTTTGATAGGTTTGAAAATTATTTCTTAGAGTCACCACTTTAATTTATTTTTATTTGGAAAAATATAAGGAAAAAACTTATTTGACTCCAATTATTACTCAAAGGAAAAAGATCACTAGTCTCAAAATGAAAGAGGATTTGAGGACTAGGTTTTCTATTTATTTTAACAAAATAAGTTTGGCCAATGAATATAAGAGTGATTTAAAATATATTTCATGAATAAATTAAAATGCTTGAACAATTTATAATGTGCATGATCATTCAACTCATCTATTTCAGTAATAAAGTAAAAACACAGTTAAGGTTCGAAATAAGAGAAAATTAATATTATAATAAAATCATAAACTTAGGGGATATCTCATTTAGTCCTTATGGGTTCTAGGGAAGTCACATATTCCCCAAACTAAACCTAATAATAAAGTAAAAGAAAACAAAATAATAGTAAGTGAAGAACGTGATAGGGGAAAGTTGGTTAGTTTTAATTAGATTCGATGCCTGAACTAAGCATGCTTACATATCCCTTTGAATGGGAATTAGAACCTATACAGTTCTTCCTTCTTGTGAAGGGGTTAGTTTAGCCTAGCCACTTTATCATGTTTTGATTGATTGATTAAGATGGGGTTGAGTGAATTACTTAACTTAATTGATTACCGAGTTGATTAGCTAGCAACCTAGATAAATCAATTTAATTAACCAACTAAAAAAGGTAAGGAAACTTAGATAAAAGAAAAATAAGCTTACCTTAGATTGCAGGCAATGACTGGCCTCGTACGGTAAGGGGCGGCTAGCCTCAGATGGCAGATGGTAGCTGGCTTTGGATGGCGAGTGGTGGCTAGCTTTAGATGGCAGACATGAGCCTTGGACAATAGGCTTGCCTTGAATAAGCGGCAAGAAAGCCTTTAACTAGTTAAGTAGGAATCAAGGAGAAACCTCCCAACATGAGCTTTAGGCAATAGAATTGCCTCAAATAGGCGGGCGAAAAGCCTTTAATTAATTGAGTGGGAACCAAGGAGAAAGCTTCTAACTTGCTTTGCGAAGCAAGGAGCAAATGCAAAGCGGTTTGTTTGAAATTAATATTTTTCAAGCTCTAGAAGTTGGTTCTTGAAGTGTGGAGAGGTCCTCTATGTATAGAGGGAAGGCTGGAGCTCATAATGTATAAACTTTTAATGTGGGATAGTGGAAAAATAAGAAAACTCACACGAATTGCAACACAAGCTTCTGCGGCATTGTAGAGGGCTGTACAACAGTTGTGGCAGTGTTGTACAGCAATGGCATAAGGTTGTGCGGTGCCACACAGAATTGTGCAACAACCATACAAGGCTGTGCAGCAGCCAGCTTTGCTTCCATCTGTTTTGCCCAATTTTGCCCCTTTCTTATTTGTTTTTTGCGATTCTAGTTGTGTTGTATTTATTACTCAGTCTCAGATGATTTGAAAGCATTCAAATGTCAAAAAGAAATATTTTTATTTCTTTTGATTTTTCCATTTTGAGAGTTCTCAACCTCTAGAGGTTTGTTTATTGAGCTTAAGTGCTTTTAAGGTTCAAACGCATACTAAAAGATGCAAAATTAAGGGTTCACAGTTTTCCTCCCATTAGAATTGTCTTTGTTTGAAAGGCGATTCTAATGATAGTGAACCTGAGGATGTGAGATGTTAAAAGAAACCAAATTAATGTTTAAGTCAGAGTTTAGATATTTGGGTGAAAGGTGTGGTTGAATTTTAAGGAAGATGCTCCCGGTATATTTGGGAGATTTATTGGCTGGTAGTATTTGATAATTGTCCTTTCTGGCAGGAGTTAAAAGTGATGTTCCTGTCTGGTAGAAATGATAATCTTGCTTAGTAGTAAAGAAGGTGATCCTGTCTGATAGGAATTCATAAAATGGTAATCTTGTATGGTAGGAATGGACAAAATAGTGATCCTATCTAGTAGGAATGATAAGCCTGTCGGGTAGGAATGATGATCTTGTTTGGTAGGAAAGAAGGCGATCTTATGTGGTAGGAATTGATGAAATGGTGATCATGTCTGGTAAGAAAGATGATCCTGTCTGGTAGGACAGAAGTAACCCTGTCTAGTAGAAATTGATGAAGTGGTGATCCTGTCTAGTAGGAATGATAATCATGTCTGGTAGGAATTGATAAAGTGATGATCTTATCTAGTAGGAATTGGCAAAGAGGTGATCACGTCTGGTAGGTATGATGATGATGATGATCCTATCTGGTAGGAAAGAAGATGACCTTGTCTAGTAGGAATCGATGAAATTATGATCCTATTTGGTAGGAATGATGATGATGATTTGTCTAGTAGGAATGATGATGATGATCTTATTTGATAGGAAAGAAGATGACCCTGTCTGATAGGAATTGATGAAGTAGTGATCCTGTTTGGTAGGAATGATGATAATGATCCTATCTAGCAGAAATCGATGAAGTGGTGATCCTGTTTAGTAGGAATGATGATCCTATCTGGTAGGAAAGAAGAGTAAGGATCTTGTATGATAGGATAAAAAAGATGACCATCTTGTCTAGTAGGAATGGTAAAGATAACTGATCTTGAGATTGATTTTTGAAAAGAGATTGATTTAGATTGACTGGGTTGATGATCTATCTTTCTTCGAGAGTTTGATGATCTGCCTTGATTCATATCCTATTTAATGCAAAAATGCTAGATAATTATGTAATGATCTAAGACTTTGAACCTATGAAGGGTCAGTCCTGATATAAAAGTGTTGATCTTTGATAGAAAGATGCCCTTATTTTAGAAAGGTGAATGTTTGGAAGGGATGTGCCCGTACTTTAGAATAATAGAGGAAAGTGATTTGGTCATTTGGTTTTTATTGATTAGTTAGCCCAAAGGTGAAATGAGCATATCAGGTATGAGGTTGGTTGGTCAATGACTATCAGTTCGGCCTACAAAGAGGTCATTCAAGAAAGTTAAGCAGGGTGTGGTCTTGGAAAAGATTGGGCTATTCAGTTTAGATGGGTCTAACTTTGGAGAAGATTTGGTTTGAGGCTAAATTGGAGAGCTTGATAAGGAGGGTTAGGTCATTGGAAGGTTTGGGGAAGGTCAACTTGTAGGGCTTATCCTTAGAGAAGTTCATATGGAAGGCTTAGTCAGGTCTGGTACTTCAGCTTGGTTAGGTTATAACCTTTGGGGAGTTTATTTGGAAGACTCAGTCAAGTACTACCTTAAGCTTGGTTAGGTCTGGCTTAGAGGAAAGGTCAGGCTAAGAAATTAGTTAGGGAAGGCTTGGTCAGGTTTGGCCTTGGAGGAGATTATAGTCTTTATAAATGGAGGTTTTTTTGTGAATGGGCTTCATGGTGAAAGCTAACCTTGGGCTTATAGTGAAGGCTTTTTGGTTTGGGTTTCATGGTAAAAGCTTTTGATTTGGGCTTCATGGTGAAGGCTTTTTGATTTAGGCTTCGTGGTAAAGGCTTTTTGATTTGGGATGGTGAAGGCTTCTTGGTTTAGGCTTCATGGTGAAGGCTTTTGGGCTTTGAGGATAGTTTGTCAACTTGGGCTTTCCTACAAGCCCATTTTGGACCTTTTTGGAAGATGGTTAGCTTCATCTTAGGTATGGTACTACAGGTTTTGGTCATGAGGATATCGCAGGCTAATGGATAGGGGCTTGCCTCTTATTATGGTTGCATAAGATTTTCTTACCTATTATATAGGTGGCAGGCCTTGACTTAGTTGGACTTTATGGGTGATGTAATTTACCAAGAAGGCTTAATTTTTTCAAGGATGATAAGATTTTGCTAATGAGACATGGAATGACTTAATTTTGAGTGGTTCATGCCCTTCTTAAGCTTTGCAAGACACGACTTGATTTTAGTTGTGCTAAAGAAAGCTGGCTTTAAGGATGATGAGTCTTGAAAGTCTTAGGATCTTTAGTTTTACCCATGGGCTTAGCCCTTAGAGGATGATGAGACTTTGCCAAGGAAAGGGTGTTATAAGGCTTGAGCTTGAAAGGATGGTATGGTACATTTTAAAGTTTGGGAATGGTTCAAAGGTGGGTTGAAAATTCTAAAATGGATCAAGGAGGTTGTATGATTTTGCTATTTGTAGCATGATTCACAGAAAATAACAAGTCAAGCTAATCTTATCCTTTTGAGATTGAAGAGACATTTAGGTGACATTATATTGGCTTGAACGTTAATGACAAACTAGATGAAAGAAAGTGCCTTAAGGAGCAGCTGAAGAACTGATGAAAAGAGACAACTTGGGGATTATGCTCCCCATGAGAGATAAGAACATGACAAATTAGCAATGTGAGAGATTATGCCTAAGCTCTTTGAGCTAAGCAATAAGATAGATTAACAAAAGATGATGATGACCTAGAAGGATATGCTTTTACTGTGAGATAAGGGCATAGAAGACAATATCACTTTAGGGAATGAGACGAGACAGATTGATTCAAGATGATTTGACAAATTTTGAATGATACGAAAGAAGATGATTGGAATGAGCTTTCTCTCTCTCTCTTTTTTCTTTTAGCTCCAACTTCTTGGATTAATGAAATTTGGGAGAAAATAGTCCACTATGACTTGCTGCTTTTCTTTACTTTGAGGGGCTCTAACCTTTGAATTTTAGATTTGACGAACTTGTTGCCCCTTGTTGAGGTGTATCGTTTAATTTGTGCTTTAACTATTTGATGAGAGATCTATTGCTTGACCTTCTTTGGTTAAGAGCTAGCAAAGCAATTGTTGATAGCACCTTAATTCCTAACATGTGCTAGCTGTGGTGGATTTAGTTGACTGTTCATTTCTCTTTCTCTCTCTCTCTCTCTCTTTTTATTTTTGTTTTTATTTTATTTTTATTTTTTTATTTTATTTATTTTTTTTAAGAAAAAAGCTCATCCATGTTTAAAATAAGAAAAGACAAGTGCACAAATAAATGTGGATGTTTTATTATAATAAAAAATTTTATTATAAGATAATAACAAACGGACTAACATGATTGACAAAAAATACCCGAAAAGGAAAATAAGATAGACCCATACTCGAATTTAGACTTTGAGATTTAGACACAGACTCAAACTCAGACTTAGATTTCAATCTTAGATAGGTCAGATTAGCCTAACTTGAACTCTTACATGTTATGCCACTTGGCGTTGAGTGAAGGTGGGGTTGAATTGAGTTTTATTTTAAAAGGGATGATGTCACCACTGTCAATCATATCCTGGATTCTATGTCTCAAAGCTTTGCATTCATTGATTTGGTGCCCCGCTCCTTGATGATATTCATAATATTCATTGGGGTGGTAACTCTTTAGTAAGGGATTAGGAGGGACTCTTAGTTCCAGGGGTCTTACCATTTCTGCCTCCAAAGTCTTCTTATAAACCACTGCTAATGGAACTCTCAAATATGTGAAAGCCCTTTGTTGAGATTTTGAGGGTCACCTACTGGTTACGATAGCTACCTCTATACTATTCTGCTCGTCATCCATAAGGGGAGTGTAGGTATCCATATCCTTCCATTCAGTAGAGGCAAGGGAGTGGAGGTATTGCTCTTCTTATACCTTTTTTCCATTGTGGGAGTTTGCTCTAGTGCCTCGATGCTGTGGTTCAAAGGTCGTTTGATGGTAGAAGAGGTAGGGTTTCCTTTGTTTTGAAAAGGATTCAAATAAGAGGCAAGGTTAGTATCTAAGACAGATGGCATAGTTGAGGCTAAAATAGCATTGGTGTTTAAGATTGAGGATTTAAAATCATGAGTCATGTCAATGGTAGGTGCAACATTGATGGGCTTAGCTTGGTTCAACATTCCTCTCATTTCATCTATGATAAGTAATCGTTGGAAACTCAAGGCATTAGTGAAAGCAGAAATAAGATGGATTATGGTATTATTAAAACTAGATTATTGGCTAGCTAAAGCCTGGTTAAAATTGGCTTATTGAGCGTATAGGGCAGAGATGAGAATAGCTTAAAAGTTCTCTTCTTGCCTCTTGAGTAGGTTGGTTAGAGCTCCCATGTCAGTCAGGCTTACCATTGGTACCTTATGAACCAAGTTAAAGAATAAAGTAAGTGCTTGGGAAAGAAACAAGAAGATGGGCATGCAAACTTTTGAGGAAAAAGATTCCTTTTGATGTTGTGAACTAACTGTTTTTGGGCTTTTAAGGATTTCCTAAAGTTGCATAGGTCAAGGTCTCAAGCTTAAGGTATCAGGTTGAACCAAAGATACTGGACTTAGGGTAGTGTGTTAGGCGAAATGTATTGGATTTAGGGTATAGTGTTAGGTCAAAGGTATTGGGCTTAGGGTAGTATGTTGTGCCAAAAATATTAGGCAAAAGTATTGGGTTTAGGGTATTATGGAGGGTCAAAGATATTGGGCTTAGGGTAGTGTGTTGAGCCAAAGTAATTGTGTTTAGGGTATTGTATTGGGTCAAAGGTATTGGGCTTAGGGTAGTGTGTTGGATCAAAAGTATTGGGCTTAGGGTAGTGTCTTGATGATTTGAGTATAAGCTATAGGCATTTGTCAATTTGAGAGTAATGGATGGGTTTAAAGGTAATGGGCTAAGGATGTTAGGCAGTAGTGTCTTGTGGCTAAGTTGGTAAGGTATGGGTAAAAAGGAGGGTAGAGATGTTTTTAGGTTATAATTTAGGGTGAAGACATTTTGGGTAAGGTTAAGGTAATAGTGTCGCACTCATTTTCTTGTGTTTCTCTCCCTTTTCCTCACTTTTTCTTTCAATTTCACTTCTTCTTTTCTCTTGCTCATCCTCTTTCTTTTCTTGTTTACAATCTCTCTTTTTCTTTTCCTCTACCTAGGGTATTGGTGTTTAGGTTAAAGGCTAAGGTAATAAAGTAAGGTTTAGGGTGATGGCTTAAGGTTTGTAGGGGTAAAGGTGAATAGGATAGAGGTGAGAGTGTTTAAGATTTAGAAGTGAAGGTGTTGGGATAAAAGTGAGTAAATGACCCTTCCTTGATTCAAGGTATAACCTAGACTAGAGATGAATGCATATTTTGTTCTACAATATAGATGCATGATATGCATGGGAAAAATATTTTCATGAGAATGCAAAGTGCAAGGTTTTAATTATGGTACATATAACCTAAGGTTAGGATTTAGGTTCATTGCATGATAGGGTAAGAGTCAAGGAGCCTCACGTGGGTCTAGTAGTATGTGCATGCTTGTTACACCTTTGAAAGGATCAAAAGATTCATCGCAGAGTGGATGATTTTACAATTGGCAAATAGACCCAAGGAGGGTTACCCGCTAGATGCTACTCACTATCATTGCTTTCTTACAACTAGGTTGAATAGCGAAGAGCCTATGCAAGTGATGCATGCAAAGTCACAATTATATTAAAAAGCCAAACTCTTTTTAACCCAATAAGTAGTTTACTTATTTTTCCTTTTATTAAAAAAAAGTTAGTCCCCAGTGGAGTCGCCAATTGTAAGGCCTCGCCCGAGTATCGATTCAATCCACTAAAGGGAATCAAAATGCTTATTTGGTAAAGAACTCATAAGAAAGCCCTTGAGCTTATCTTTGATATATTTGAAAATTATTTCTTAGAGTCACCACCTTAATTTATTTTTATTTGGGAAAATATAAGGAAAAAACTCATTTGACTCCAATTATTACTCAAAGGAAAAAGATCATTAGCCTCAAAACCAAAGAAGATTCGGAGACTAGGTTTTCTGTTTATTTTAACAAAATAAGTTTGGCCAATGAATATAAGAGTGACTTAAAATATATTTCATGGACAAATTAAAATGCATGAAAAATTTATAATATGCATGATCATTCAACTCATCTATTTCAATAATAAAGTAAAATCACAATTAAGGTTCAAAATAAGAGAAAGTTAATATTACAATAAAATCATAAACTTAGGGATACCTCCTCTGGCCCTTATGTGTTCTAGGAAAGTCACGCATTCCCTAAACTAAGCCTAATAACAAAGTAAAAGAAAACAAAATAATAGTAAGTGAAGAAGGTAATAGAGGGGAAGTTAGTTAGTTTTAATTGGATTCGATGCCTGAACCAAGCATGCCTACATATCCCTTTTAATGGGAGTTTGAACCCACGCAGTTCTCCTTTCTTATGAAGGGGTTAGTTTAGCTTAGCCACTTTATCCTGTTTTGATTGATTGATTAAGAGAGGGTTAAGTGAATTAATTAACTTAATTGAATATTGAGTTGATTAGCTGGCAACCTAGATAAATCAATTTAATTAACCAACTAAAAGAGGCAAGGAAACTTAGATAAAAAAAAATTAAAGAAAAAGAAGCTTACCTCATATTGCGGGCGACGACTGGCCCCGAACGGCAGGCAGTGGCTAACTTCGGAAGGCAGGCAACAACTAGCCTTGGATGGTGGGCCATTTTGGATAGTGGGCGGTAGCTAACTTTAGACCGTGGACATGAGCCTTGGGCAATAGACTTTCCTTAAATAGGTGGGTAGAAAGCCTTTAACTAGTTAGGTAGGAATCAAGGAGAAACCTTCTAACATGAGCCTTGGGCAATAGACTTGCCTTGAATAGGTGGGTGGGAAGCCTTTAACTAGTTGAGTGGGAATCAAGGAGAAACCCCCCAACTTACTTTGCGAAGCAAGGAGCAAATGCAAAGCGATTTGCTTGAAATTAATGCTTTTCAAGCTCTAGAAGTTAGTTCTTGAAGTGTGGAGAGGTCCTCTATATATAAAGGGAAGGCTGGAGCTCATAATGCATAAACTTTCAATGTGAGATAGTAGAAAAATAAGGAAACTAGAGCAAATTACAGCACAAGCCTTTCCAGCACCGTAGAGGGCTGTGTGGCAGTACTGCATAGAGTTGTGCGGTGCTACATAGCAACCATATAGAGCTGTGTGGCAACCACATAAGGCTATGCAGTAGCTAGCCTTGCTTCCGTCCGTTTTGCCAGTTTTCACCCATTCTTGCTTATTTCTTATCCATTTTATGCGATTCCAACTGCATGGTATTTGTTACTCAGTTTTGGATGATTTGAAAGGGTTAAAATGTTAAAAAGAAATATTTTACTTTTTTGATTTTTCCATTTTGAGAGTTATCAACTTCTAGAGGTTTGTTTACCAAGCTTAAGTTCTTTTAAGGTTTAAACGCCATATTGGAAGGTGCAAAATTAAGGGTTCACAACTTATAGTCAATACACATTAATGGGGTTTCATATCCATTACTTGAAATTTCCTATTTCATATATTTATTGTCACGACTCACTTATTAAGCTGTGACAGTCCTAGAACATAGGGAGACATAAAGTTACCTAAACCCGTAGAACCCCATTTAACTTATAATTTTTTACCATTTACCATGTTGAACCTTATCTCAAGATCAAAACATGATTACCTTTCCTTATTGCCCATTATTAGTTTATCATTTTACATATTACCAAATACTTACTTATTAATACCATTTACGTACTCAACTCATAAAATTCCTAAATTTGTATTTCATGTCATTTTCCAAATGTTCATTATTGAATACACAATTATAATAGTAATTACAACACAATTTACGGTACATATAAACCCAATAACATTCTTGTACTAAACCTTCAAAAACCATGGAGCTCTAAAATAATGGTCTTTATAGTCATATAACCAAGATTCTCAACATTTGAAATTAGCAGAATAACTTTTAAGCGGAAGAAAAGGCTTGGAATTTATCTTGTTGACTCATCAACCTTATCTGAAAAATTTAAACAACTAAGGAATGAGACAAAACTCAATAAGCACATAATAATATAATATGGGGTAATTATATGGATCCTTATCAGGATGGGCTCATTATGACAATGGAACGATGTCAATCAAAATGGTCATTATAAATCAATTTCTCATTTAAGATAGAAACAATACCTTTAGCAGAAATAATAATTTCTTGGAAGCATAAAGCTTCCCACATATATAAATTAAAGAGTAGTGGCTTAAGCCTTGCTCACTTGCATCATCATATTATGCAAGACTGATAAGGTCTTACAATTAAAAAGTCCCTTCCTAATAGAGGTTGGGTACTCTCGCCTTACCCGCAAGTTTATACCAAGTGCACAAGGTCTGACGCATTACCCCACATCAAAAGGGTATTTCTACTTATCAATAGCCATTAATAGAAGGTTTATGAGGAATTCACAATAGGGAATTCAATGAAAAATATGCTAATACAAGAATAGTTCTTATCAATGGTTATATTGTGAAATCAATATGAAAGGGCTTGTAATGGTCACATGCCATAAAGAAATATCATATTCAATGGCTCAATATTCAATAGGCAATTAATAATTAACATGGAGTTGGAGTATTCAATGAAAATGGTTTCATCAACAATGGTTCATAGAATATGGCACATGTCATATTATATTATTAAGTACTCACTTTGGACTCGTTTGTTCCTATTTACATTAAACTTTGATGTTAGTGGTGCCCCTCACACTCATGGACAATGTTTTTGTCCTTATCTTCAGATTCTGTACATTTTCATTTCAATTACACATTAATCAATTCTTTGTTATGTCATTAGTTTAAATTTAGCTTAACTTGTTAATACCTTTATATTGTTCATTATAGTACTAACTTATTACTTTTAAGGTCAAGAGACATTATACATATACTAGTTACTAATTTTAATATTATCTCTAAGTTGTTTTCCAATGGCCAAATATATTTACTTAAGAAAATATAATTACTTTCCTCTCAATTTCGTCTTTCAACTTCATATTATCCAATTAGAATCAATTTAACCAATTTATAATATTCACTGGGATTAATTCCACTTTCACCTTCCAATTCAATAAATGAACCTAACTCATTAAATTTGGAAAAAATTATTTCTATCAATTGAATTTTGAAATTAGAATTATACGATTCATATTACACCATTCTTAAGCTTACTTCTCCCTTCAATTCCATGAATTCAAGTTCAATTCTAAAAATCCCCAATTTATCCATAAAACCTATAATTTGGGAAAGCCATTAATTCATCATCAAATCTTCAAATTGATCATAGATTCATCAAATTAGCACTTAGGCAATCAATTCCCACCAATTATTTTGAATTGATTCACTCATATTCATAAGAACCCTAACTTGTCCACTTAGGTCAAATTTGGGGAAAACTTACAATTTCTCATCAAATCTTCAAATTAGTTATACAAATATGAAATTAGCATAACATAAAACCTATGTGATTATTCAATTATCAATATCTAGCAATAGAACACCAAGTTCCTTTTTAAACTAAATTCATACTACTAAGACTTTCAAGTTTTAAATCAAGTTTCTATAGTTCTTTGACACTTTCAAATCATTTTTCTCCATCTAAAATAGCATTAGATACCTTCAAATGAAATTTAGAACACTTTCTTGCTACTTTCTTATGTTGGCCAAATTCTATATATAAAAGAAAAGGAAGATTTTTATAACTATAATACCTAAATAATGTTTAGTACAATGAATAAAGAAGGTGATTATAATTTTTTACATTAGGTAACTTTGATTTGTTGAGATTCTTTGTTGGTGTTGGTGTGGAGAGGATTTTCTTTTGGTTAGTGTGAACTTTTGTTCACCTCAAAATAACCTGTCAAAAAGCGACCCGCAAGTATACAGGGCAATTATAGTATATCGGAAGCATCCAAGGTTGTATCTCTCAAGGAATTGCAAATGGAAATATTTGTCCTAACTTAAAGCAATTTAAATGAAAAGAATTTGAATGATTTGATTTTGAAAAGAAATAATTTGCAAAACAGGAAATTAAAAATAAATGTGGATTAAAATGCAATAGGTTTTAAAACAATGAATGAATGATGCCTAGGGTTTGCATTCAGTTTATCAATCCTATATGTTAATGAATATACCCAATTGATTACTCTAAAGACTTAGTTTTTAAAAATTCAAAGAATAAAAAATTAATCTATTAGCAATCGCATTGATAGAAATCATTCTATCAAATCATATATCAAAAACTAAAGCATAATCTTAAAACTTATATTTCTAATTCATTTTAAGATTCTAAAGGAATGAATTCTAGAATTGAACTTCAACTTTTATTCCTTCATTCAAAACCTAAGTCAAACAATCAATCAATTCAATTAGGAATAATAAAAATAATTAAAAGGGATTATATTCAATTCCATATCATGAACACATCACACAAACCCTAGACAAGACTAAAATTAGTTCATAGGAAACATAATGATAATCCCCAAATTATTAAAATCAAAAGAATTCATTGAATTAAAATCTTCAATTCAATAATCAAAAGATGACAATAACTAAGAAATTAATCTTATAAAACAATTCAATGTTCTAACCCAATCTCTTGGTGTCCTCATAAAGAATTCCCAAAATCACTAAAACAATACCCAATCTCTTGGCATCTTCACAAAGAATTCTCAAGATTACTAAAAACAATCTCCTCTAAGTGTTGAAATTTGAAAACTAAAATTAGAAGAGAAGATACTATCCCAAAAATTCCCCTAAAAATTCAGATGAAAATCTAACCTAAAATCCCCATCCTTTTCTTCTTGCAGACATCCTTATTTATAATAACAAAACTTCTTATTTAGTTTCTACTTTCCTAAAATAATTTAGGATTGAAAATCCTTGAAAATCTTAGAAAATCTTCATTATTTGCTCAAAGGTCATGCAGCAGGTGCTGGAATTGGCAGCTAGGCATTGGGACAAGCAGACAGTAGGAAGCAAGCTGTTGCGAGGCGCTGGGGGACTTCGGCGGACACTGCTGGGCTTGTTGGCTGCAGGAGGCAAGCTGTTGCGTGGCATTGGGGCTTCATTTATGCTGTAATGACATTCCTTCTGCCATGTCATGCAACATTTCACTGAATTTTTTGATTTAGCCCAAGTCTCTTCCATTTTTTCAATTATTAATGCAATTGAAAATAACTTAACAAACACATTAAAAGCATCATAAAATAAACTATAAATTAACAATTAAAAGAATAAAAAATAAGATAAAATTATGACAAAATAACTTTTGATGCAAAGATTGGCAAAATGATGTTCATAACATAAATTTATATATATATGTGTGTGTGTGTGTGTGTGTGTGTGTGATAAGTTGAATAGTGAGGATTTGATCAAGCTTACTCTAATGGTTAGGATTTAATCACAATGGATGGCTATGATCTAATTCAATTGGATAGTTAGGATTTCATCTAATGTGGTGATAATCATCATATGGTGTTGAGATGCTAAAAATGTATATAGACTTTTATGTAGGAAGGTTAGGAATTCAAATTACTTAAGGATTTGACTTAGTCAATTTTGGTGGCTTTTTAGTTAAATTTTGTGGCTAGCTCTTCCAACATCAAATTGTCTCCTGGCTAACCAATTCTAAAATTAGAGAATTTATGTTCATCCAACCATAGGCTAAATGGGTTGGCCATCCAAGTGGGCTTGAGCCTTTGGTGTTCAAAAGCCCATTAACAAGCCCATATATGCACATTTCAAACTTAGTAACTTAATAGATTTTCCATTTCTTTTCATTCACTTTAGTATACATATTTCTATCTTCTAATATCACTACATACTGTAGACATTGCTAGATAAATCTTATTCACTCTATAGTGCACTTTTTCTGGACCTTTAATAGCATGGTCCAAGTATGTAAATGATATAGACTCACTAGGTCAAACTAAGTTTGATTTCCATTGTACCATTATAAGTTTGATTGAAATCAATTTCTCATGTCACTATTATTATCTCCCAACGAATTAGGAGATACTAATGGCCATTCACTGGCGCTTAAGATTCACATTTCAAATAAATAATTAACATAGTCACATTAAGTCAAACTCAGTTTGATTTTCATTTTATCATAAAAGTACTTATCAAAATTAATTACATTCTTTACTTATTGTCATATTGTTCATTAAAATGACTTCTTATGTTATTCTTATGATTCTTAATATACTAGAAAGGTCTTGAATGGCATAGTAGATCAAGATTATAATGTCAACATTACTGACTCTAATAGGCTAGGGAAACTTTAGGTATTACATTCTACCCCCATTTAGAAAATTTGTCCTCAAATTTTCAAAACAGATACTCTTAATTTATAAGGCAAATGATAATACTTAGTTACATGTCTTAATTGTTTTCTTATACACATTTATTATGTCCATGAATTTTTTATCATTTTTTCATTATCTTAATTATTCAAAATTTTCTAATAATTCCTCTTTAATAACAACTTGTATATCATAAGATCTATTATGAAATCAATATTACCTCGATTTTCTACTTCAATTTAAGCTGTACCAATTTCAACTAGGGAAATGAGAGTGAATTGCTCTATTTCCCTTTTTTTGTCAAAAAAAAAAAAAAAAAAGATGCCAAATAAGATGAGTAATTTCTCCCTTATTTCCTGTCTTCTACCTTAAATTTAAACATATTGATGCATAGTGTTTACTTTTAAAAAATCCAAAATAAATTCCTATAAAAAAGTAAATTATTAATTACTCCAAATAATCAAACTTTTCAACAATCAAATTAAGCGGCTAAGGTTATTGGTTCACCTAATCATTCCAATGAATATCAATTTATCAAATTAACTAAGATAATTTATTATTTTTCATAAGTTGAAGTTTTTTCTAATTTGTTGAATATATTCTCTCAAGATATATTAAACCTATTTCTATCAAGTAACTCTTAGATTCTTCTAATAGAATTTTTGAGATAGAAAGTGCATTAATTTCAATGAAGGACTTGTATAATAAGATGAATCATATATATATATATATCTCTATATACCATTAAATTCACACCATGAATTATTTAATCTATTATATAACATTTCTCAATTCATTCATATAAACCAAATCAATTAAAAGGTGATTAAACTCCATATTACATTAAGTACAATAATTCATAGACAATATGAAAATAAAAATATCTTCTATAATTAAAATCAAATCAATTCATTATTGCAAAGAGGCTTTCCATAGCTCTAGCTAAAAGGATTTAGCTCATAGTAGAGATCATCAAACCAAGAAGAAACAAGGAAGAACTCATGATTTTCTTTTTAATGAAGAATTGACAACCCTAAATCTCCTCAATCTTTACAAGTTGCCTGTGCTTTTTTTCTTCCCCTCAATCATGTGTTTCTTTTTCCTTCTTTTTCTCTATTTAGCACAATGTCCAAAAGAATCTCTCATGTAATCCCTAAAAGTTCAGATATGTAATATATCTTTTCTCACTTTGCATTTTATAAATCTATTCTTTTAAACTTAAGAATCTTAAGGTAATATAAATATCTTTCATGATTCTTTTAGACACTTTATCTTGCATTATAGTATTTAAAGCACTATACAAAGATCTTATTATGTCATTCTAAATCTTTACAAAAGTAATTTAAAATGCTATAATCCTATGTTTGGTGGTCATGGTCACTCTTAATACTCATTGCAAATCATAAGTACCAACTCTTTAGGCAAATTATTTCCATTTCTGCTCTTCACTTACTATTGAAGAATTCATTCCATAATTACTCAATCCTTAACTGTGTATGTCTATAAGGAATTGATTATTTATTTATCAAAGCAAATTTCAATCAATTTGTCCTTTGATAAAGCTTTTTCTACAACCTTGATCAATTTACCGTCTTTTGAATGTATAATAACTATACAATATATGTTTAGTTATTCATAAGTGAAAAACATAACAAAGCTCACCTTAAATCTTTCATTAACTTATATGCCCTATCTCCACATACCAATTTCACAATTTTTACATCGAATCTTTATAATTCTATAGAATCTCAAATCAGCATATAGATATTCCAAGATTCTTTATTATTACTAATTGTCCCAATTACTCTAAAATTTAATATTCTTGGCATTTTTCATACTTGCTCTTGTATACACACACTTATACAGTTAGATATGTAGTTATTTCCTTGCATGCATAATTTATTTTTGCCAGTCTCACACTTACGAGCATTATCCTTTACTTCAAATTTAGAACTTGATTCTTTTTCACTTTTTTTTTTCTTAATTTCATCAATTGCAATTCCTTGTTCCTCAAGTCTTGTATTTTGCTTGTGACTTTCAACTTTACATAAAATTGTTTAACAATATTTGTGATTCATCTTCCTTTAATCATAATTCTTTGTCAGGCAGTTATTTCTAATTTCTTAATAATAGATCTCGTTGCACATTATAATATGGAGAGGTCTACTTATTGATTTCCTATTTAAAGTATCAATTATCATATCGATTATATTAAGGCGACAAGATACGTACTATCAACTTTGAATAATTCTATTCCATCTTGTACTATACTCCTCCTCGTTTTACTTTACTTGGTAAATTAATCACAATAAATCTCATGTAATTGCACTATTATTCTAAGCCAATTCCTTTTAAGTTTCTTGTATCCTATAGTTTGATTTTCCCTTTTCTCTTCCTAAAGAAGAGTCATTTATTCCTTAATAAAAGTCTTCCTATTGAGCTCAATAAGGTATGTATATTCTTTTAAATTCTCAAATTCTTCTTATAATGCATCCAATCAAACTTAACCATTATACATGTCATTTATTTTAATTTTAATTCTTAGTGACATTTATATTTATGCATTTCCTTCTCTTTTACTTGCTTTCCTTATTTGATTATCAATTTATTAATCATCTTTCTTTCTAATTCCTGACTTATGTCTCAATAAGTATAATGGAAATATATAATTTCACTTAGTTGGTGCCATCCATCAGTCTTTTCTAATATGGTTACCCGAATCTTTATTTCTATTATTCAAATATATGGCCCATTTATTATCCATAATATTTTTTTTAATACTTAGATGATATCCATTATCTTCCTTTTATACTTCATCTTTCAATAATTTTGAGCATCTCTATTATTAAACTCGTATCAACTTTCCTTTTCTCATATCCATGTTCTTATTTCGACTAATTCTTTTTCTTTTTACTATATTACTTTAAGCTTTTATTTGAACTATGGTTACCTTGAAATACTTTTCGTTTTCTTCATTTGAGTACATTCTTCTCTACATGAACTTGTCCTCTTTATTTCTAAGAATGATCTTTAGGAAACTAGTACCATTAACTTTGTCACTGGTCGAGTGGTATTAAAGGGTATCTATAAAGGCATTCATGACAAAACTATGTCATTGCCTTTGTAAACTTCTAAACGAAGAGCTATGTTTCATTAGTAATTCCCTCGAATATTTAGTTCCTTATCAAGCAACTCTTATTTGCTTAATTTATTTCAATATGTCAATAAGTATAAGGGTTGAGTGAGCTCCTTCACCTTTTTGGGCATTTAAAAATTGCCACTATAGTAATAGAAGAAGAGGTGTCTATTTCCTTAATCATCTTGTTTCATCATTTTATCCCTTTATCTAGTAGGTTTTCTTCATTTCCTGACTTTCATGTCCAATGGTAGATCTTATTTACTTTTTTCACTAAGAGATGTTGTCCCAATTGAGTAGATACCATTTATTAGTTATATTAGAGTTTAACATTCGAATTAACATTTCAAGTTATGCTCTCACTATAACGAGATGTTCCCACTTCATAATGTTCCTCACCAGGGTGATAATTATAGCTTTAAATATAACATTCATATTTCTATAAGTCATATTTTTCTCAAGAATTACAAATGTCATATTACATCTCTTTATACACTTCACATCAATTCACTCTTTTCTTAACAATTTCATATTATTTTTTTCTCTAGGTCAAATTCATTTGAGACATGCACCATCCTTAATAAAATTTCATCAATAGTATTCTCCCATATTCATATGTCTTTCACACTCTTTAAATTCTGTGTCACTCATAAACATTTACACTACTTATTCTTACTTAACATTATAAGCATCATTTTTGCATCTACTTTTAACTTATTCAATTTTATTTCATCATCAATGCAATTTCATCATAAAATAATCCTCTTGAATGAAATTGGTCCAATTAGTCAGCTTCATAAACTCCTTTTATGTCATAACTTTTTGCTCATTTGGTTCGTTTAATTCTATACGTCATTATATTTAGTCCTTCCTCATACATGCTTTCCCTTATCATTCACTATTTTTTACCTTTCCACATCTCACTTATTTTGCTTAACCACATTTAAGTTGTTTTTCTAACTAGTATATAATCTTCTGATTTTATATCTACCTTGTTTTAGAGGTATTCTTCCTATTGTGAACTCATTCTCGATATAAGGTATTTTGTCTAAAATCAATCCATATTTTTACATCAATTTGCTCTTAGCTCACACTATTCCTCTTTAAGTCAAACTTTCCTTAGCTCCTTACTTTCTTTTTAAATACTATTCCTTAATCATATATACCTTCTTGTAATTGTCAATCTCATGCACCTTTTTTTTAGAATGATCCAACATCAAATCATATTCCACTTTGGTCCTTTACCAACCTCACAACTTTATTCCCTTAGTGAGTTTAAGAACTTTCCTATTACAAATACACAATTGCCTTTCTTAAAGGTCACATTACACGTATACGATTGATCACTTCTTTCTTTGAATACAAAGTAATCTTCTTTGAGATCACTTGATATTTACATAAGTGACAGAGAAATCCTTACCTTTCTTATTGTTCTAGTTTATAAGGTAGCATCTAAGCCATAACTTATTAATATCATTCATTTAGTTCATGTTGTACACTTTTATATGTATAAAATGTAATTGATTTATTTTATTCTCATACTAATCATTTCTAAACATCATTTCTCTTTTTTATGATATCAATCACAAATATCATTTAACAATCCCATCTATTTCACATATCAAACTATTGTCACATGTAAGCATTTCATATAGCATAACATTATACATATCAATCATTAATCTAAATGGATCAAAACTTAGTCAACTTCTCTTTGTATCCCTAGCAAATCAATTCAAAATTACTTGACATGTTTATTCTATAGATATAATTCATTAAAAGATCATAATTTCCAAAAGATTCAAAAAGTCCCTTAAGTTATGAAATGAGCCTTAGAATTGCGAGCGCTACACAATTTTCGTGACCATGACCGCAATCTAAATATCGCGATCGTGACTAATTTAAGGAACAAAAATCGAATTTAGACCTTGAGATACAGTGTGTTTCATGACCTGGGTCACGATTGCAACTTAGGGTGCAATAGAGAATCTTAGTTGCGACCGCGACTCAGTTCCAATAGATAGTGGACATCGTCTTCCTATGCAGTTTAACTTTGAAAGGCTATAACTTTTAGCTATAGATGAGTTACAAGGCCTATAATATATCAAATTGAAGCTTGTTCAGAGATCTATATTCATATTAAGGTTTATTGAACACTGCCTACTTTTAGGCCCAAAGTCAATCATTTGAAGCTGTTTCAGAGGCTTTAAAGTTTTTCATTCAACTTTTTATGCACTTCCCTAGGTTGTTTTGCTTAGTTCTATAATGGGACCTTATTTTAGTCTTTTTTAATATTAAGGTTTCACTATTAAGTATATAAATATGTTCGTTATTGCTTTAAAAAGTAGTTTAAACTTCAATCATTTCAACTTTGGTATAATAGTCACATATTGTATAAATACAAAAGAACTATGGTATTGTTTAAGTTATTTCTCAATTTAGAGTCTTTACTATGTGTACATAAGTAACATATTCTATATTCAAAATCCAATCAAAATCTATTTGTTCATAATCTAATCTCATTAATCCCCATAGTCTCTCTCACTATTATTATACAACTTGCCTTAGGATATCTCACATCCTAAACTTTGTACATACTCTAGTATATGCAAGGGTAAACATATTTGCGTCATTATTCATATTTTATGAACTTTTCATAAAATCATCTTTAAGTTTTCTCTTAATAGCATTTAGCTAATGGTCTTATGACATAGGGGGACATAAAGTCACCTAAACCCATAGAACCCCATTTAACTTATAATTCTTTACCACTTATCATGTTGAACCTTATCCTAAGATTGAAACCTGATTATCTTTCCTTATTGCCCATTATTAGTTTATCATTTTACATATTACCAAATAATTACTTACTAATACCATTCACATACTTAACTTGTAAAATTCCCAAATTTGTATTTCATGTCATTATCCAAATGTTTATTACTTAATACACTATTATAATAGTAATTACAATACAATTTACAATACATATAAACTTAATAATATTTTAGTACTAAACCTTCAAAAACCATGGAGCTATAAAACAATGGTCTTTATAGTTATATAACCAAGATTCATAATACTTGAAATTAATATAGCAACTTCCAAGCAGAAAAATAGGGCTGGGAATTTACCTTGCTGACTCATCAACCTTACTTGAAAATTTAAACAACTAAGGAATGAGACAAAATTCAGTGAGTATATATAATACTATATAGGGTAAGTATGTGGGTCATTTTCAAGATGGGCTCATTATGATAATGGTGTGATGTCAATCAAAATGGTCATTATGAATCAATTTTTCATTTAAGATAGATACAATATCTTTAGCAGAAAAAATAATTTCTTGGAAGTGTAAAGCTTCCTACACATATAAATTAAAGAGTGGCGGCTTAAGCCTTTTCACTTGCATGCATCACATTACACAAGACTGATAAGGTCTTATAGTTAAGCATCCCCCCTGATAGAGGCTGGGTACTCTTGACCTATTCGTAGGCTTATACTAAGTGCATAAGGTCCAATGCATTACTCCACATCACAAGGGTCTTTTTGCTTATCAATAGGCATCAATAGAAGGTTTATAACGAATTCACAATAGGAAATTCAATGGAAAATATTCCAATATAAGAATAGTTCTATCAATGGTCATATTGTGAAATGAATATGAAAGGGCTCACAATGGCCAAATGTCATAAAGAAATATCATACTCAATGGCTCAATATTCAATAGGCAATTTATGATCAACATGGAATTGGAGAATTCAATGAAAATGGTTTCATCAACAATGGTTTATAAAATATGGTACATGTCATATTATATTATTAAGTACTCACCTTAGACTCTTTTGCTCCTAGTTTCGTTTAACTTTGATGCTAGTGGTGCTCCTTATACTCTTGGACAATGTTCTTGTCCTTGTCTTTAGATTCTACACATTTGCATTTCAATTACACTTAATCACTTCTTTGCTATGTCATTAGTTTAAATTTAGCTTA
>CANTUT010001664.1:0-43322 GCA_947687605.1 Reutealis trisperma | reverse complement strand
GTTTGATTCAAAGAACTGCGCTTAGCCCCCCCCGCTCATGAAACGGCTCTGCTGCAATGGATGGCAGAGGGTCCGTAGTACCCAAAGCACTGGAGTGATCCAGTAGCCGGGAAGGGGCCTAGAAGTGCCTACTACTATACCACACTACACTTGGCTCTACACATTTACAGAGCTAACCCCTGTCCAGTGCCTGGCAGAGCTAAGGGGCTTCTCCTTCGGACCCTTATCCCCATCTTCGCCCAGGCTAAGGAGGCCTTACTTATTCAGGGGGGAGAGTGGAGCCTCGAGAAGCACTGTTGAGAGGTTTGAAGACGCTCGACTGAAAGGTTTGAAGATCTCGACTGAGAAGTTCCAGGTTGGAACGAACTCGAGTGAGAACGAGAGGAGTGGGAGTGGGAAGAAGAATGGCCCCTCTTCATTCTCTACAGGTTCTTCAAACATAGGTGACAAGGAGCGAGGCAGAGATGGAAGAGATCGAACACGGGAATAAGAAAGACTACGTTCCTTTTTGATCATTTTGATAGAGGGGGATGGAGAAAGTTGACAAAACAGACTCGCATTTCCCGGTCGAAAGATGGGTTCCTTTTTCGTCTCGCATTTATCATAGAACAAATACGGGAAAAAAATCATATTGAAAACGTTCCTAACCCAACCCCTTCCTTCGTAGAGCTGTGTATTGTAAGTGATCCGAACTTGCCCGGAGCGAGCCCCCCATAGAGGCAAGTGAAGTTGGTGAGCCGTATGATGGGCAACTATCTCTTGCGGTTCGGAGAGGACTCAGCTGTTAGTTAGTACCCCCTTGGTTTCGGGGTGGACTCTTTCACTTTCACTCTATTTTATTATATACGCTTAGCGAAAAGAATGTTTTTTGATACACCTAGGACATGGATTCTATATGAACCAATGGGATCGTAACAAGTCGTTACTACTAGCAATGACTTCCTCTTTCATTACTTCATCCTTTCTATATCCCTCTCCCTTGTTCTCAGTTACTCATCAAATGGCACTCAGTTCATATCTTTAAGTTCGATCATTGTGTTTGGAGAGGTGGATAGATAGGACTACTAGTTGCTCGATCAGGACCCTAGCTTTATTGCAAGCCAAAAACTAGAATGTGTGTTATCATTTGAATTTCTCATACCTATCTCTTTGATCATGTTCCACTTCCACCACTTCGACAGCTTCGAACAATGGAGAGCGTACCGAATAGAATGATAGACTGAACTCAAAGAAACTAATTCATTCCCTGCTGCAGAAAAGCTTTTACAATAAGTCAACAAGGAAATGGCAATGGCTGGCAATTGTATTTAGAACATCTCTGCCCTCTCAAGGATCATTGGAGGATCTATGGCTTTCTATCGTTTCAAAAGGTTTTCATTCTCAAATCTAATCTATAATCTTTGGATTGTGGCGTGTTTGTTTATTGTTTTTCATATTTGGAAATCTCGCAATAAACTTCGGTTTGAGAACATCTCTCCAGTTTTGAGTTTTGCATCGATGCTATGCTCATTGCAAGGCCACGCTTAGGAGGATGAGGATCAGCTCTTTTTCTTTTTGTCCAGGATACGTGATGTCTTTGGATGATAAGTCTATTCTTTCTGAAATTGGCATTAAGCCTCACCTTTGCGGAGCTCCCAAGATCATTACAGTGATAAAAACCTAATTTCCCTTGGATGAAGATCAATACAGACGGTCTTTCCAAGGGGAATCCTGGACCGGCGGCTGCTGGGGGGTTGACGTTCGGGTAGTGTCTTCCCTTTTCTGAGTTGCATCTGGTCTACCATCTTAGGCTCTTCTTCTTATTCTGGGAAGTTAAGCTCTTCATCTGAGTTGAGTTGCTCCCGAAGCCAACCATGTTACATTACAGGTGCTGGGTCCCTGCTCGTGAAGGATCCTTGTAGAAATTTTGAGCAAGGACAATGTTCCCATGATTGATTTGGTTCTGGACTCACGACTTCAAAGTGTAGCAGATCTCGAGAGTGTGACCCAGACGTCTGTGGTAAGGGCAGTCATTTAGATTGTCCGTCATGTCTACCTGTTCAGGGACGGGTGATTGGGGGGAAGTTCTAGTCCAGCCCTTAAGGCATGGGCAAAGATAATGCCAACCTTCTCCTTCTCCTTTTTGAAGACAAAGTCATCGCCATTCTCGACTTAGGCTGAGATAGAGTCGGCTTTATTTGGACTGGAGGTACAGAGTAGGCAACTCCTTTGCCTTTCATCTGCCGGACATCTCTTTCCTTTTGGCAACCAGACTCGGCTTGGGGATTCCTTCAGAAAGGGGAGCTTTTCCTTGGTTTGGTCATCTAACTTTCAAGCCTGTTGGGAACAGGTTTCGCCTTTCTCATCGGGCCTTGGCTTTAGGAGGTTCTTTGGAATGTTCTTGGTAGTGTTCTGGTTTATGATTGACAGCTTCATTCCGAACATTTCGAATCGCTGTTCCATACTCAGGAGGATTTCCGTCAGAGTGTCCACTTTTGACTCCAGGACCCTGAGCTGATAGTCCTTTCGCAGAAGTGATGCTTCAATGTGTCTTAAGGTGGGCAAAACCGACTTATTCATATAATGGTTTAGTTTCTGAAGGACCCTCCTAACCTCCTCGGGGAAGTCTTCTTTGAGGGTGACTGACTAATGCCCTTTCTTTCTGGACATAGTAATCCAAGGAATCTATGTATTCTTCCAAGGGCTTATTTCTTATTCGAAGCTAGTGGAGTGGATTCTTCTTCCTTTCTTTTCAGATTAAGAAAGCATCAAATCCGAAGAATAGCGTGGTATACTTGGAAGGAGAAACTGCTAATGGACTGCCAGGATTCGAAAGACTATCAGTGAAAGCTTTGTCAAAGCAGATAGGACTAGCTCCGCAAAAGGTATGGGAACGGTACTAAACTTGTTGGTAATCACTCCCGGGCGGTATAAAACTAAGGTTTTGAATGAATGAAAGTTTGAAGGAAAGCATGTAAGGGAATGAGAAAGAAAGGAGAAAATACTTTCTTTAAGCGAGTTTTCGAAGCCATAGAGTTAGAGTAGGGTAGCTAGCTTTTCTAGGTGAGGGATGCTCTGCGACTAAGAGAAAGAAGAAGACAGCTGTGCCTTAATAACCTAAGCAGATGTCTACAGCTTATCCCTTTCCTAAAAGAAGGTTTGATTGAAGTGCTAGTAAGGGAAGGGGCGTAGCGTTAAATCTGCCTCGCAGCTCGTAGAGGACCTTCAGTGATCGCGCAATCACACTGTCTCATGCAGTGTTCCCGCAATCTCAGTCCAGTTCAGTCTTCCCGCTTGGTGGAAAAAGTTCCTTGCCCTGTAGTTAGAAAGGATAGCTATTCAATCACAGTCAGTTTGCCGCACCGGTGCTTGCTCGCTACAGCTCTATCAAGCTCTATCATGCCGTAAACACCCTCTGTCTAGACACCAAACTCAACGAAATAGTTGCGGTATTCACCACCCACGTCGGCCAAGGTGGCTTTTTTGCCCTAAATCCATTGGCTTTACGACTTTTTTTTAGTTTGTTGAGCATGACGAGCTAGTCAGTATCCCGTCCCGGGTTTTCCCTTCTATTTAGCTTAGTTTTAGAAGCGGAACAGCTAGCGTTTTTGAGGAGCAGTGCCGGGCAGCAGAGATTGAAAGAAGTAGTTCCTTCTCGGCTTCAGAAGGACCGAAGGTTGCACTACGTTCAGGGATTGGTCTTCCTGTTCTTTCTCAGCCGCTAAAGGAAGAAAGATCTCTGATCCAGTGGATGCTTGAAAGTGAGGTAAGCCGATCCCATGAGAAGGGTTCGAGCCAATCCAAGCGGGGAGAGGTCGACCACAAGGAGCTGCAGTTTGGCACACTACCAGGACTCGCGAAGGAGCAGGCGCTGCTTTGGTGATTCTTTCCCCTTCTGGCAAGAATACAAGGTTTTTCTTCCCCTGTTCGAATAACCAAGCAGAATATGAAGCATTAATAATCGGTCTGGAGTTGCTGACCGATCTTCGAGCATCAGCAGTTGAAGTATATGGAAACTCCATGTTGGCGATCCAGCAAATAGCTGGGGAATGCAAGTGTGAGAGCGAAAGCCTTCGACCATACTGCGCCAGGGTAAAAGAGCTTCAAGAAGCTTTTGATGATGTTTTGCTGGAGTACGCCGAAAGGGAAAGGAATCAAGAGGCCAATGATTTAGCAAAGTAAACTCCTTCATTCATGCCTTTGCTCGGGCAAGCGTAGGTGATGGGGAACTCCCAATGGCTCTCAGGGGAAGAAGTGGATCTCTTATCCTTTCTTAATACCGAAAGATAGTTAGACCAGCCCCTATCCCAACTACCTACCAGGGACGAAGTAACTGGCTGTAGGGGACGAGTTTGTTCCTGAAGCATACAGCATACAGGAAGGGACAGAAGGGGGAAAAGAAAAGACTGGAAATACGCTAGTCATAAGAAAGAACCTGCAACATAGGCAGATGGGTAAGAGTTAGCCCATAGCCAATCCACTTGTTAAAATATCCCATGCAATCACTTAAAGCTGACTTCATGCCATTGAACACAGGCCAGGAAAGCATTGAAGAATTGCGACGTGAAGAAGAATTAGGGTGTGCAAGTGAATCCGACCCTCTAACTATCAATTTAAAAAGATAAGTCAAGCCATTGCACAGACGGAGCTGTTAGTACGGTTTTTGCGAGAAATCCGGCCGGAAAGGGGGACAAAGCTTTCCTAGGTTCCAAACTCAGTGGCAAAGACTAACTTCTATCTCTAGCAGAGAAATAAAAACACACACGGGATTAATTACCGAGGTGACCTCCAGGGACACTAACTTTTCGAAATCTCGTATAGAAATAGAAAAGCAATGCCCAACAACTCCCATATCTTTCGTGGTTGGACTAAGCCAACCGGCAATTGTAGACAAGTCTTTCTTCATTTTTAGAGCAAGAAGCGGGGAAGAAATGGGGAGAATATCAAATTGCTCAAACGGGCTGCTGCTGACTACGGGGTCAACCGTTGATGCACTAGGCACTTCGGTAGGGACGGTAGATGAAACAGGGACTTCAGGGGGGTGGATGGGTTCCTGTTTTGGAAGCTGTGGGGGAAGCATAGATTCCACAGACAACCCCCGTGGGCTGTTTACAATTTTGATTGGATATGCAGATTGTATATTGTCTTTGACGACCTTGATAATCTTTATTTGATTCTGGAGACCCGCCCAGATATAAAAGAAATTCACGTTTAATAATAAACAGGTGACTACAACAAAGGTTACATTATTATTGATAATGTAATTCATAAATGAAAGACTTTCTGGAGTTTCTGGATCCGCCTTTCTTTTCTACGCTTTCTTCTTAGGAAAGAAGGAAGAAGACCATTGATCTTATAATACGTTACCGGTGTATTTACTATTTACTTCAACACAAGATGCGTGGGCCTCCTCGAGAAAAGCACTTTCTTTGTCTTGGTCCCAATTCAACTACATCTGCTATATCAAATAAGTGGTTTTTAAGTTCGCGGGCCACAAACTTAATCTTCAAGTTCAGATAGAAAGACAGTGAAGAAGAGGTCAGAATTCGATTATCTTTCGTTTACTGCTTTAGGAATAAAAAGATTAGTCCACTACTATAGAAAGAGCCCTTGTCTTTGGCGCCTAGTATTTCAGTTCTTATTCACAATGTCAATTGGAACTTACTCCAATGCTTTCTTCCACTCCAATGCCACCTCGTTCCTATCTTATTTAGACAATACCGGAACATCCTCTGCGAGAAGAAGCCGATCCGAGAATACCATTAAACCTGATCCCGATTCCCTTTCTGCGATCCCCCAACCCGAACTGCTTAGTCGAGCTAAGCCGCGCTTCAATACCTTGATGTCGAGTCAGTTCCTCCGCTCCCATACTCTTCGGCCGAGTTAGCTTCGAACCTTGTTGAGGAAAAGGTCATCTCTTCGGACCAGCGGATTGCCTTGTCTTTGTCCCAGATTCATTCCTATCTGCTTCTGCTTCGTAGTTAGTTGAGCTTGTACTCCATACTAACCTTGTTAAGCCTATCCAGGAGCTTCACTATTTCCTTATCACATTGAAAATCTGACTGACAACTACTTTACTTTCTCTTTTGCTTCTGTGCTATTCTGTTACCAGTAGGGGGTATAAAGATAGGTTCTTCAGTACTCTGCCCGGAGGATAACAGATAACTTACTCTACTTATGAGAATAGAGTCTTCACTTCATTCTACTATCCTTGCATCACAGCTCTCACTTTCACAGTGCAATTCCTAAGACTAAGACCCGGTTGTGAACTCGGCCCTATCTCTTTCCTTATTCCCCGCAACTCGAGATAGGAACCCCCTTCTAGTAGCCTCCCTTCTTGGGGGGGATACATGGCTTAGTCTGTCTGGGTTAGTCTTATCCTCTGTTTCGAGACAGCTTCCTCTGCTTCATACTTATGAGTCCCCCTCTCGGTCGAGGTTTATGTGCCACATATGAAATAGAGCACAATTTTGCAAAGAAATAGCCCACTTCCTTCTCGGGAAGAGATGGGAAACATGCTCCATCTCATTGGATTGAATAGTTGACCCAGCTCCTTATTGTTTGAAGAAACCCTCCACTTCAATTGGTCCTTTTTCACGAAAAGCAAACATGAGAGAAGAAATCCAGTCTTTCACTAAGATTTCGAATAGCTGTCCCGAATTCGAGTTTCGCCCCTTCCTCGGAGAAAGACGATCAAACAATTCCCAATCATGGTCCTTGCGGATCGGAATATAATATAAAAAAGGAAACTCCAGATATTTTATATCTTTCTCTTTGAATGAGATCTCCATTCCAGCGACGGTTTCCTTAGAGATCTTACAACTAGAATCCCCCTTTTTCGATCCAGTTCCTCCACCACCGCGACCCCAGTGAAATTCTGACATGATACACTTTTTAGTTATTGGGAGAATCCAAGTACTCTTTTTCAGATCCAGGAAAGAGCTTTTTGAGATCTTTTTTCCCGCTCCTAGCTTTTCTTTTGTAGAAAACTCTTCAACTTGTTGGGCAGCAGCTGCAGAGCCCTCTCCTTTCAGTTGAGTACTAAGAAAGTTGATAGCGGTAGCTTCGTACCTTGTCGGTATGCTTCTGTTTTCCACATACCTTTGATCTTTCTCTTGGGTTGAGCTGATGTAGATTCTTCGCCATTATTCCTCTACTTGAAGCTTTCCCTTCCTCACAGGGAACAGGGATTTTACTTCCTAACCTGCTAGCCCCATTTTTACTTTATCTGTGACTCTACCTTCCGGGATTAAGCCCTTCCTCTCTCACAGGTCTTCCCCAAGGAAAGAGCGAGTACTCTTATCCTGTTCTTCTTCTTCCGGGATGAAACTGTGACTTTCAGCTTTCACAAGAAGAGAATCTGGGACTGCCCCTGAGCCTTATTCTAATGAGGAAAGAACTTACTTTGCAACTGTAACTGATTCTGCCCCGGTTGACTCTTTCACTGACTTTCCCACAAGGGAACTAGGAGAAGAAGCAAAAGCTTTAACTGGAGATTCGGGTTCTGAGGCAAGAAGAGATTCAAGCACAACAGTCCCTTCCTCTGTTACTTACTATGCAACTGATTCAACCGTAGGAGATGAAGGCAAGCAAACTTACTTTGCAACTGATGAAGCTGATGAAGTAAGAATAAGTGAATTAGCCCTTCCTTTGCTGCTGATTTTTTAACTCCTTCTTCCGGTTCGGGTTACTGAGGCACTGACTTCTTCCCCTGCATCGGATGTTTCGGAATAGAAGCATCAAAAAGATCGAATGCCAGCATCCTTTCTTGTCTTGATTCGTAACAAATCACGTATAGTAGTACTCGATAATACCGACATCTGATCTCAAGTCGCGTTTAGAGAGTGAGCCTTTGCAGGACACTTAAGTAAGAATAATAAGATGAATTAGGCTAAGGCCGATGAAACTTTCTCAAATAGGGGAATGCCAGGGAGCGAGGAAAGCGAATCCTATCCGTCTTTGAGGAAAGCCGTCTCGGTCAGCGCCGAGTCTCTTTCTTAGTGGTAATGGTGGAAGAGTCTTGCCTGAATGAAGGGAGGGATTAAAAAGTAAACTCAAGCAGGAAAAAATTGGAATCCTTTTCCATTCTTACTTAGGATAATTACTAATTACGTCTTAAAAGTTGTTCATCCCGGGCGTTAGCAGAGCAGTCCAAAGCGAGGCTAATAGGTCTAGCACCATAGTTAGCCCTATCGTCGGATTAAGTGAGGCGACGGCCCTTTATACCACCTATTGTATTGGCTTCATTCTTGCAGTTGGCGGAACTTGGTTGGAGAACCTTTGTCGATTGATTCTTTCTCGGCGGTTGAAGTTGTAGTCTTTGGTATAATAGATTTGGGATAACTTCATATAAGGAAATTCTCTCCCGACTTTCAACTTCTTCATAACTCGTTAGAGCATGGAATGCTGCACTGGAGGAAGATGACCTTAGTGCACAGAGTTTGCTAGATCGTCAATAAGCTGTGGTCTTGTAGAGATTGTCGGAGATAAATGGTAAGAAGGAAGTTCTACATCCACTCGAAAGGGGAAACTAGTCCTAAGTCAGCTAGGCTAGCTTGACTCTTTATCGGTTTCATCACAGGTTCTAAACTGTGTATTCTCGAGAAAATGCCTCTTCCGGGAAGGAATTGGAATGTAATAATATCGATTCATACAGATATAGAATAAAAGGTTCTCTATTGATTCAAAGGCTGTACCTATGGGACGGGACTTAAGGAAGGAGGGAAGGGAAAAAACAAGAAATGGAATGCGACTAGCTTGCTACTTTCTCATTTTCGTCACGCTTAGTCATTCACGATTTTATGATATTTTCCCCTCTTTTCGAGATGGATGACCTTTCTTCTGCTCATCGCTTTCAGGCAAATCCGTCTATATCCAATTGAAGAAAGTTCTCCTTTCGTGGTAGCGATACCTTAAACAAAGATTGATCTTCATAGAACTAGATTCAGAGGAACAAGAATCCAAAGAGAGAAGAGAGACTGCCTTTGAGGAATGGCATCTTTCTTCTAGTCCCTTTCATTGTCGTAGAAGAGCATCGTTTTCGCTGAAAGATATTCCAAAATCTATTCTCAAAAAAGGCTCAGCCTCTACTACTGCCACTGATCTTTCTTGCAAGGTTGGGGTTGGTTGAGGATAAGGTTCTTGCTTCGCTTCGAGCAGCTCTAGAGCAGCACGAGGGTCGTCTTCTTCATCAGGCTATCGATCACGACGCTGTTGAATCAAACTTGTGTGAAGCAAGCAGAGTAGTCCAGCCAGAGAGGGAAAAAAGGCTCGAATGGTACGATTTGAATTGGACGGCTTAGAAGTAGTCAAGTCAATCCGATCAAGCCAAAAACACGGTGTTTGAGCTTTAGAATTATTAAGTTTAAAAAAACTCTCTTCTCTGTCTACGCTCGTTCCTGCCCAGAAAGAAGGATGGCTTCGAGTAGTGATGTGATCTTTGATCGGCGCATTGACAGTGTTCCTTCACCAGATGATGTACCCGATTTACGGCACCCGGTTCCTCAGTGTTTTCACCCTCTTCCGACTGAAAATCACATCTACTATTAGATTGAGATATAGAATAGATAGAATTCGACATCTCTATTATACGATAATACTTGGTCGAGAATCTTTGTTATGTTATTACTAGGAAGGCTATTATGTTAGGGGAACCAAGAATGAAATATCATAGTTATCATCCCATCCGTTGTGACCCTGACACGGCCTTAGTTAGACCGATTGCCTGGGCGGTCAAAGTAAATAAAAGAAAAGATAAGCTAGCTTTGGAACAGATCTGGAAGATCCGCTGCTGAAAGAAAGACAGTATATGTCACTGGTCCTGACTTTTCAACATAGGCCCAAACTCACTATTAGGGCAGAGACTCAGGAACTGCTAGATAAGAAAAGTCCGCCTAAGCTGACGATATTGAGTCTTTTGAAGCCGACACAGATGAGGGGATCTTGTTTAAGAAGACGCAGTTCTTTCCATCTGGAAAGAGCTTCTCACACTCAAACTTGTTTGGTCCCTTAGTCTAATCGACTTCTACCACTAATGGCACACAAACGTCGATTTTTGACCTCAGAGGCGCTTTCGAAGACCACTTATGCTGCAACGAGTAATGGCGTATTAGAAGTCCCTGTCTCACTGGTCTCAATGGACTGGAAACAAACTTCCTTCTTTGCGCTTCGCACCTCAGAAGGAGGAATCAGTCTCGGATTCAATGTTTCTACTCAATGGGTAAAGAGTGTGAGTAAGCCAGTACACCAATTAAGTAATCCAGGAAAGTTTGACTGGGAGCAAAAAAGTAAGCCGGTTTACTTTCCTTTCTTCGCGAATCCGCATTAGCGAAAATCCCATCTTTTCTGGGCGAGGAATTGCGTATATTGAGTACCGGGCCTATCCGCTGTCAGAAGGCCGAGTTGCTTTTCTCTCAGTCCAGTGAGGGTTTGCTTCCCACGTGTTCGCGACCGGCTTGCTTGCTTCTTTCTCAGTTCAAGTTCCAGGTTTCGTATTAGTAAACCAGTCTCACTCACTCGGGCAACGACTTTCACTTCCTAAATAGAAAGGAAGGAGGGGAAGAGGTAACTCACCAACAGGAGGAAGAGAAGAAATAGAGCATCAACAACCGTTCCACTCGAGCGGAACTTCTAACTGAAGCAGCTCACGTTTTTTAGCAGGGTCTGGGCTACGGGGTCCTTTTAACCCCTCTCTTATGCGTTCGGGGATGGCCCCTCATGAATGCTATCTATTCTAACTTGTTGGATGCCAACTCGGCCCTTCGACTTAGTGCGTCGGCAAATTGGTCCTCCCAGACTTGTACTCGAGGACCATGCCGAACCCCGCATCAAAGTCTTGTCACCGTGCCCGCTTGGGGTCAAAGTAAGGAAAGAGCTCGTAGCCACGTTATCGGTCTTGTCTTGTTGATAACCTTGAGACCAGCGAAGACTGCGCTCCAGCTGGTGGTGAAGGAAAGGGGGAAGCGACTCGTTCCTTCCTTTCGGAGGGCATTAGAGGTTCGGAAGGCGAACTATGCTGTCAGGGCACATCCCTGGGACTCGATCGAACTTCGGGTTAGTTGTCTAGCCAACCGATGTTGTCTCTCCCGATGTCAATTCGAAACTGTGGAACCCTAGTACTTCCGAATCCATGCCTTTTCTTAGGGGAGTTTAAGTTACCCTTTGACTTAGAGTTAGTGCCTCTATCGAAGTTATAAGATTCCCACTTTGGTCATTTTATTCCCGTTAGAGTTGGATTTCTTTACCCGGATTGGATACTCGTTTTGAGAACCTGTTAACCCAGCATCCGAATCCGATAAAGGACTTTCCAAGGAAGACTGAATAAGATTTTGAAACAGATTCTCTGACCTATAGGGATGGAAATCGACCCGATCCTAGCCCCACAGTCAAAGACTACAGGAGAAATCTTCGCGGAGGAAGCACAAGAACTTGTCTGACGCCTTACCGCTCATCGAACGAACCCTTGATCCTAACCCTCGGATAGGTTTGAGTTCAGCTCGTGACAAGACCTTTGTTTAATATCTCTTGACCTCTTCTCCTTGCATCTCAGTCTGCACTTTCTAAGCCTGACAGCAGAGCGGGCTTTTCTCCGCATGAAAGAAAGTTATCAAAAAGTACTTTAGAACATTTAAATAACCCTGATTAGAAAGACACTTGACCTCTAGCTTGAACCAAAACAAAGATTAAACGCCCGGAACAACTGTTAGAATTTCGAACAAGCATTGGCATCCTGTCAGCACCTGCGGTCAGGGATAGTTAGGAAAGTTTTTTCAGAGGGAACTAAAAACCAGAAATATCATAAGAGAAGCAAGCAACTTTGACGCCCAAACAAAGACTCCCTGCAAGAGGTAAATTCCCTTATTTATACGAACATAGATAGAGAGTGGTCTTGATCAAAAGAAAAAGCCGGTAAAAGGGTAGGTGTATAGCGGAGCATCAATCTCATCTCCGTACAAGTATCTGGCTTCGCCCCCCAAAACTCACTTGGTGAAAATGGTAAATCTGTTTCATTCAAACGCGGTTCGAATCCGATAGCGAGTGGGGGCCAATTCTTTCTATGTTGTTGTTTAGGTGCGCGATTGCTATTGGTTTTGGGCTGACCCTAGCCTAATCTGATCGAATTGTATGTATACGAGGATGTGATCAAACTGAGATCTTTCCCTTTGGTCAGGAATATCAAAAGACTTTTTTCATTTCTCATGAGATTGGTCATCCATGAATTCCTTCATGGAGTCACTAGACGGGAATATAGCAACTAGAAAGACTAATTTAAAGCACCTTCCTTCATTACAGGACTGGAAATCGAGAATATTTTACCTGACCTGGAAAACCAATGAAGAGCATTTCCCTAGGAGCGAGATGTCGAAAATTATCCGGTGAAGGTAAAGCCTTCACTTCAATTTGAAGCTAAGTCCACTATTCGGTCAAACTCTGATAGGCTCTAGGCCTTACCTTACTCTTTCGGGGTTCACTCTTCTACTTAAGCTCCTTAAGTTCCTAGCTAGGCTGATAGCAATAGAATAGGCTTATAGCCTCCACCAATACCAGTCCGTCTACCTGTTCAATCTGCTTTCTTCCTTATGTCTTCCCGACCCTGACCCTGCTGTGCTGTACCTGGTAAGATCTTAACCTATGCCCTCTGCTGCGCCTGCGCCATTGATGAATGGATTTCTTCGTTTTACTGATACTAAGGTAGGTGCTTACCACGGGTAGGTTCATCAATCAAATCTCGACGAGTATGTAAAGAAAAGCTAAAATTGCCCTTCCCTTCAGTTAGCTATAAAGTCCCATTGGTGCAGCTCATCAGCTTGCGTGAAAAGGGTTTGCTGTACAAAAGCAAATGACGGTCTAGGTATTAGGAAAATGAGGGAAACAAAACACCTTGGGTAGTTTTCATCACTTTCAGGCCATCCGTCTATTGAAAAGAAAAAAAAGAAGAACGCACGTCTTCAAAGCGACAACAGGCTTCAGATTCACCAGGCGATTTTCCCTAAATGAAATGGGTTAGATTACGCTCTTTTCAGAGACGTTCTCTCGGACTTACTCCTTGAACCCGCTATAATATTGCCTTCGAAAGATAGTCTCTCAATTCTATTCCTTTCATGTAAAGGAGGGATAATAGGCCGATTCCTTACGTGAAGAGAATAGAGCAAGGGAGAGTTGTTAACACCAGTTACTTCTTACCAAAAAGACCACTTCTAAACTAAGGTAAACATTCCAATATTAGTTTCAATCTACCTAACAGATTTCTTTCAGATATTTGTTTTCTGTTTCCCTATCTCATTTGTTTACATAATACGAAATTTTCATATTACATTACAACAAGCTCTAATGTAAGGTAAGTAAGTAGTTCAAGTGAACCTAGCTATGTCCCAGAGTGAATAGAGAAGCACTGATAGGATCTGGTCTCTCCTCTGCTATGACTCTCCATTCAGCAAGGACCTTAAGCAATTGAAGCGGGGGACCTAGAACACAGATAGTCAAACCAGAACCTGAAAAGGAAGGGGAGGATAGCCCCACTGTTTCTTTAAGCCCTTGCCGCTCGAATTTGTACCTTCACGTTTCTCATCTGTCGATAGGGGAGAACAAAAAAAGTGTATAAGACGCAAAGACTCTTTAGTTAGAGTATCCTATTTTTAAGGAAAGCATTCGTCGTACTGGAAGAGCTAGGCTAGCACCTGACTTAGTGCCATTAACCTGGAGTATTGGACTATTAAAGTATGCCCAAATATAGTAAATAACTCATAGAATAGAAGAAGCATGGCAGCACCAGTCCTTAGGCCGCATGCTTGATAGCCTTGCTTCGAAAGCTACACTCAGAGTTATAGCAGCGCCTATCCTTGGATCACTCCCCAATCTGGTGGTGATGAGACAGGGTCGACTGCTGGTATTCTATTGTGCTATTCTATTGGTATTCTCTATCCCATGGCATTCTCTAGCCCTAGTGGCAACGAAAGCGGGCTTTGAGTTGGTGAATACTATCTGTAAATATCCCTATTTCCTAAGAGATGCCTCTTTCCCTGCTCGTCCCGCGTACTTCTATAGTTATAGTCATAACCTTGGCAATTCCGGAGATTCAAGACCAGTCGATGATCCATCCGTTGCTCATGCTGCTGATCCCGTAGATCATATTCCCCACAGCTATTCCCGTCTCTCAAAGGCCGGGTCTCATTCGATCCCCTAATTTTTCTCACTCCATGTCTGGTTTCGAATGCCTCTCATCCCCGCCTGCCTCCACAGTGAAGCTTCCGGCCACTGCTTCCACAGCAAGACAGGAGTAGAAGTGAGTGCTTCAGGTGGATAAGCTTCGACGCTCTCAACCTGGTTTGGATCGTTTGACTATGGCTTCGTGTTCTTTACAATCATAAGCTCGATCACGAGGGTCCAAATCAGGGTCTCCATCTCGCCTTATTAAATAAAATAAGTTCGGGCAAATCTACATTTTCAGAAGTTATAGGTATAGCTCAGGAGATGGGATTGGATTCGGAATTAGAATTGGCTCTGCATCATCTGGAACTAAATAAGTTTCGGGGTCTTTATTTCATATTTAATCTGCATATGGAATTAGAACCGGGCTACCCTATGATCGTGATTTGATCATCATTAGGTGGTGAGAAACCACGCCTATGACGAAAGAAAGGGGAGCTTACGTCCGATCAAGACACCAGTCTGCCCTCTAATAGAGGGTGCTACGGAAGAAATTAGGCACTGAACTGAGGTTTAGCAGTGCTTATCACTCAGGACGGCCAGACTCCAGTCGTCGGGTTTACTGGAAGACTTGCTGAGGAGCTTAGTGCAAGGGAGCCCGAGCAAGTGGGAATAAGTTCTTCCAACTTCGGACTTTGCCTATAAAAACGATGTGAATCGGCCTATGTTAAGTAAGGGGGGAAGTAACTATTCGAAGTGGTGTATGGTAAGAGGACTAACAATAAGGGGGAAACGCAGCGATCAAAGCTTTGGTTTAGGGCCCACTTGGTTTGGTTTAAACGAAAGAAGAGATCTTTCTAGCGATTCAGTTCCTAGAGGGTTCCAAACCTCTATCCGTCTCTCTCAAGCCATTTATTTTCAAAGTAAGCTGATCCGTCTTCTGTCAAGTAAGTTAGTCACTCGGAATCCATTGGCCAATTAAGATTGCCGCAGATGAAGATCTTTCATTCCGTGCTTTGTCCCTCGGAGGTACCTGCGAATGCTTATGGAAGGAAACTTGCCCCTCGGTAAGCTCTGGTCTAACTAGTTTCTTCTTGCTACCCTATCAACTGACCGGGCAAGGCACGCAATCTCAGACGTCAGAATCTCTTCTTATCTGATATAAGAAGCAAGGACATGTTGATCTGTCTTTATCTACCAGATAGCCTCATCTTTCCCCTCTCCCCGGATCCTCACATGGAGAAAGAAGATACCTAGATCTAAGGTTTCAAAACGAGAACATCCTATCCGATAGCACCACACCGCTGGCTGAAAGAGAGCTTGCATCAATCCCCAGGTAATAGACTTTTTTAGAGAACTTCCCGGCTGGGGCCAAGACTCGATCCCTCTCTGCTTTGAATAGCTATAGTACCTCCAGACTCAGCGAGCAAGCCTTCTTTGAAGCCAGGAAAGGCCTTGGAATTTGAAGGAAGACCAGTTATTCCCTTTCTCCAAGTCGAAAGCGATTCCATACGCAAAGAAAGAGGTGAATAAATGAATGAATAAAGTCCCCCTCTACTTTATTTGAGATACATTGTCGGCGTCGAACCCACTTAAAATCTTTACTGAACTATGACGAACGGGGCAAGCCCTTTAAATTTCTTTTTTTTTGCTTTTCACTGAAACCAACACGCCTAAACATAAGGTAGGTGCTTTCACTCCGCTTTTTAGTTCGACATTCCCTTTCGCTTTCGCTTCCGGGTACAGGCTTAGATAAAAATCCTTCTTGTGTGGGATGAGATTGACCAGATGAGACAGCTGATACCGAACTACCGCTTGCATATTTAGTCCTTCGGACCTTTAAAAGTTTTTGAGAGAGGGTTGGGGAGAGAATTTCTTTTATCATTTGCCTCAATGTCACAGGTGAAGCTGACTTCCTGCGGAAGCCTAGGGGCTATGTGACCAGAGATTTTTATTCGAGATGCGAATCATAGCTATTTTTCGTACCCAAGGGATGAAGGAGAAGACTTTTCTTTCTTTCTTAGGCCTATGATGCGCGTTATCCGGTGTTTGAAAGGTAACTAGGAAGAGGCTTCCCGAAAGCATTGATTGAATGTCTATCGTTTAACATCCTAGGAAGCTACTCCTTTGTCAACGAGACTCCTTTCCTTTATAAGAAGATCAGTCTATGTCTAATGCAAAAATCCATTCCTGTTGCAGCTGCTACTGCTCTTTTCTTGATCTATCCAATAGGTCAAGGAAGTTTTTCGGATGGTATGCCTCTAAGAAAATAGTAGTTATTCATCAAGAGGGTGGGTTACGGTAAGCATAAACCTCTTTCTTTGGTATACTGAAACTCATGTCGTACAGCCAAGTAGAAAAGCAGCGAAAGAGAAATTCTCGTAGATAAGATAAAAGTTTTCTCAGAAAGATTAAGCCGGAGTCAATCAGTTGCGAGGCTTCGCCGATGTTGAACTACGCCTCGGACAGGCCGTGAACATGCTCTTCGGTATCCTCCATCTTGTTGAGCTCGGGTCGGTGCGAGACTTTACAGGGAGCTTTTTCTTACTATCTATTCTTGACTTCAATTTTCCTTTCTTTGTTTGAAGAGGGGATTTTGTTTAGGGTGCTACCTTCTCGTTCTAAGCATCTTTTGAAGCGAATGGAACGCAATGAGTGCTACTTCCCCATCAGGCTTAACAGTCAAAGCCTTCGATGGTTGGTGGCTTTCTGGGCTTTGACCAATGCTTATCTGTCTGGTCTGTGATTAAACCAATATCTCTCCGGTCTCTCGACTGTCCGGTTAGTAGTAGTGGGTCAATCAATGTCTGTCCTTTCAGGTTCGACTGTCCTGTCTGTAACCAATGCCTGGGAATTTCTTTTAAGAATACGTTCGTATTTGATTAGAATTTCTCTTAGATTCCACCCGGCCTCGTGAGGTGAGTGATTCTTTCTTTTCGACTAGAGGAGTGCTCTTTCTTTGATTCATCGGGACCAATCGTACCAAACTCCTCGGCGACATAAACTATGAATCTTAGCTGCTTTCTTCTCACAGGTGCGGTAGCAATACCAAAGAAATAGGGAAGGCGGGGCAGTCAAGCCGCTTGGAATAGAAACTATAGACTGAATAGGAGGAGGAATTTGAAATGGAATAAAAATTGGCCTGTGTAGGTAGATGTCTCACCGATGCTTCCGTGAACCGAAACCGCATACGCCAAGCCATGTTGCAGAGAGCCCTATCAATTCAATTCTTTCTTTAACTCCGCTTCGCTCCCAATTAGAAAGAAAGTAACCCGATGCCTTGCCTTGGGTGATTCCTTTGGGTACGCAACTAGGCTATTCCAATACCAAGCATCTCTCCAACTAGAAAAAGGGCCATTCCCACTCAAATCGGATCTAAACTAAACAGTGGTTTTTCTTTCCCTTGAGTCTGCTTTCTTGGCTTCCTTTCTTTCCTCCGAAGCCTAAGTGAATTCCATCTTGATACCCGTACATACAGGTTTTGAGGAAGTCGTGGTAGTTCCATCTATCTTATCTGAATCGCGGTCATGAAATGTAGGAAATCCAGTTCCAGCATCATCCTATTAAGAAGAAGGCTTTCGTCTCTTCCCTTCCCCCAAGAGCTAAATCGACTGGGGATCTTAGCAGCATCGCTTATTCCTCCAACGTCTTCTTCTTTTTCAATAGCAATAGCATTGGAGTCGTTCACAAGAACTGCCTATTCTATTCCGAAACCTAGAAAGCGAGAAAGAGAAGTGCTTTAATTAAGCAGAAGTGATCAACGAAGAGTGTATGGCGAATCTCTTGGGGAGGCCTTATCTCGGGGGGTTCTTAGCTTGGCTTGCTGGTACTCAGACCCTAGTCTAACGGCTAAGTTTCTGGCTGGCACTCGCAATTCAACCTTATCACCTCGTTCGCCCTTTCAAGCCTTCCCTTGACTTGACTAAAAGGCAGCAAGAGCAGACGCTCAGGCAACAAAACCAAGGGTGGTTGGGCATGAAGGGGTAGAAGTAGGAAATTCCAATCCAAAGGCTCGCTCGCTAGGGTAATTGGCTTGGCCCCTATGCCTTTGATGTCGACGATGCTTTTGCCGAACACTGACTCCCTCCGCATTATGCGTACCCGGCCCTAGGAGAAATCTTTGTACGCCGTAGGCCTACGCCTTTGTTTCCGAAGGGCTATCTCACAAGTTTATTTCGGGTGCTTCCTGCTTTCAATCCTGCCGCTTTTATTGACTAACTTTCCTAAACAGGCAAAACAGGCTGACTTTCTTCTTTCCCGGAGGAACTTTCTTTTCAACTGAGCTGCATTGCCAATCATGGTAGTCTCGTCCCCCTCGTTTTCGATAAGACTCGAGCTACTCTCGTCCCTCTAGCCGGTGGAGCTGCTTCCTTTATTTAAGCTAACATCGAGCATCTTGCCCCCTCTCTATTCGGTCTAGCGGTTTCTCACTCCGCCCCTGCATTCCCGGTTAAGAGTTCCTTTGCTTTGGTTCACATCCTTTCCTGTTATGAAAGAGGTCTTTCTGCACCAAGCTACTTGATCTTCGATCGGATCGGGGCAGATTGTCCCCTCTCGCTCCTCTCCTGCTGCATCTGAGGGTGCGGCCACCCCCGGGTTCGGTTTACGCCATTTCCACAAAAACTTCTCCTGCCTCAAACGGATTCGATTTCGGTTTCAGCGGAATCCACTGCGTTTAATGCGCGAAACACCTTTACTAGCATCTCATAAACTCCGGTTGTTGCCCTTAGCTTCGGGGTCTTGCCACTAGCTACTTACTAAGAGCTTTTCCGCCCTCTGCTGCTTAGTCCTTTGTCTCAGAAGCTGTCCTTGGGATGCCTCTAACAAAGAGCCTTCACTCGCCCCCTTTCGATCTTGTCCTAACTATTAGGGCGAGTAAACGCCTTGATTACTAGTCGAAGTTAAAGATTCCCTACTTTCCTAGTTAGCCGAGTCATAATCCCCTCTCTTTTATCTTACTAAATATCCATTGAAATGCCATAAGAGAAGAACTCAAAGATGAAGATGCTATAGAGACTACTCCCCCTAGAGCTTGGTCGAGCATGAGCATCTTGTGCCACCTCCTCTGTTCCGAGGCTTATAGATTTATTGAGAACATCCCCCGGCCGTAACTCAGTCTCCTTGAAGTTCACAGCTTAACTCCGATAGCCGGTAGTCGAGCTTGTCCCTCCTTGAAAGAAAGGTGGACTCTTCAGCTAGAGTTTTTTCATCTCCTAAGCTTTGCTTTGAGAGGAATATCCTTCTTCGAGGGTGTGGAAACAACTGACTCTTTTTAGTCTTATCTCTTTGGCTAGCTTCTTCACTCCTTGCCCTATATTCGCTTCGAGCACCCCTATCCCTACTGGTTGGTTTAGTATTAGTACCAGACTCTTAGCTACGGCTGTTGGGGGAAGTCAGCCTTTAGCTGCCAGATCAGTCCTATCTTTAGACAGGAGAGTCGGAAAACCTGAACCTGATTCTGTTGAGGCGGAATCTCTTCCCGCTTGGAGGCGAGGATCGGGTAGCTACGTGTGCCCCTCAAAACCTTTCCTCCTTTCCTTCGAAGTCAAGCATCTCCTTCTTAGTCTAGCTCATTTACCTGCTTGACTTGCCTTGGGTTAACCCCCCCGCCTAACGGCATTCCCCGTCTCCGTCTTTGTCGAGCATCTTTCCCGGGCATTCGCAAAATCGGGCGAGTAGCTCATGCCACTCAACTCATTCCATTTTTGCTTGACTTGAAGAACCTTTCCTTGTGAATAGCTACCCTTGGTTCAGTTCATAGCGGGACCGGACGTGGAATGGTTGGCAGCTTCTGTTATTCTCCCGTCTGAAATGTGACTATCACGGAACCCCCGCCGTTATTTTGATCTTAACATAACTACGCTGACTCGTATCCGGTTGATATTGTACCCTATCAAGCTCGGCCTTGCGCTTTCTTGCCCACTCTATAATGGGGATGTGTCCGAACAATGGTCTACTAATTAAGTCCCTTAGACTTTCCCCTCGGCCTATGCCCCCGCCCTCTGCCTTGGTCAATAAGAAATTCCCGCTCTTTCATCTCCTTCTTTGAATCTTATTTGTTTAATTAATTGACTTGAGCACAAGGAATGGGCTTCTGCCTGGAAGAATGCATTCCCCTAACCGAGTTTGTCTTCATTGAAACTGGAGAAGGCACATCAACCGGAGTCAGAGCAGAGGAGAAGGCTAGGCACCGCATCGAGCTTCCCCCGGGGCTTAGAGAGAGTTGTCTCCAGGTATTCTCTACCTACCCACCTGTGTCTCCATCTCCGGCCAAGGCCAACCGAACTATTCATCTTTCTTTCCATCCCCACGGCCCCGACCAGCAAATGCAAATGAACACCCGCCTGCATAACCTTTCTCCGTTCTGTAGAAATGGATTGCGAGTTGAAACTTTGCTTGCCCACGAACAGTAAAAAAAATGGAATATCTATTCAAAAAGTCTACTTTCGTACCCAAGCACGGGATGAGACTTGACTTGCCAACGGAGATGGCGAGAAGAAAGGATTTTTCCCTGCATCGACTCGGAACTCTTGTTTAGCAGTGAACGAATCCGATCTTTTCAAGGAAAGAGGTTTTTGGTAAATGAGTTAGCTCAGGGCGTGAAAGAAAATAGTATAGAAAGGCTGACTCTTCCTGATGTTGTCGCACGAATTGCTCAAGAAGCTGTGATCACTCTACGACTTTATATGTCAAAAGTGGGAATCGTGTCACTTTCTAGTGCTAGTGCCGGTTCAAGTGAAAGTTCTACAGCAAGTCTCAAGTGCCTTCCTGTTCTAGTTCCTTCTTTACTTCACTGCTTCCCCGGGACTAGACTTTGACTAGCGTGTGTTAAGCATAGAAAGAAATTCCAGTAAGACGGGATAAGCAATTGTTGTAGGGTAAGAATGTAAGAATGAAGAGAAAGCTATTAATAAGGGAGCTTACGAAAAGGGCTATCAAACGGCTGTGACTTTCAATTGGCCTAGGTTCCCTGTCTAACATCTGAAGAAGATTCGCGGACCTATTTCATTTAAACTGCCGATAAGAAGATCGATTGAAGGAATAACTCGTCAGGCAAGGATTGAACTGTTAAGAGGTGCCTTAGCGAAAGCCTGACTCTTCTATCCCGTCTTCCCTTTCTTCTATCCAAGATAGAGTAACATCCCTTTCTAATGCCTAAGAGGATAGTAAAAGAAGGTTTAGGATGTAAGACCAGAGGATAAATCCCGAACGAGAAAGCCTTGAAGTTTAAAAACTCAAACAAACGATCCATCACACAAGGTCGGCAACACGCATTCTAAGGCCCTGCAGAGCCCTGTTAGAACGATGTCTTGCTTGCATGGGAAACTTTCCTGACAGAACATGCCTTTATTGAAGACACAGAAAGCGGAACTCTTAATGATCTTGATACCCTCGGGAATCGTATCAGACCATCTCTTTTTGCGAATGGTCTATGCCCGGAGAAACAGTTCTTAGGCATTCTTCTATCTCTCTCTCTGTTATGGAAGTTAGCATGAGACAGAGTTCTATGGACTTTATCCTAATTCTTTAGAGAGAATAGAATGCCTATCAGAGTTTAGCAGACTGCCTTTCATTACCAACCCAACCAGCAAGACTTTGTTTCCAAGACCCGCGGAAAACCCGTGTTGAGATGGGTTTGAATACGATTCTTAGTCAAGGAGGTGTTTCGGTGGTTTAAATGCGGGAAAACGGCCATATCAAAGGGATCAGAGAAAGAGACTGGGTTTTCTCTCTGTCAACAGGCTTAAAGAGAAGGACAGCAAAGAACAAGCAGGAATGTTGTAACACAACTCTCCAGATCTTCTAACCGCTTCGCCCCTTGCCCGAAGGTAGACCTCATAGATAAGACAAAGATCTGACTCTCCCGAGAAGGAAGGCTTTGACTTATTCGCGGGAGCGGGTGAAGTTACCTGTTAGTTAGGCCTAGAAGTCAGGTACGACATTCAGCTGTGGGTGTGGGGAAGTCTCAATCCATCTCACATCATCGCTATTTTCTCTGCCCTTGCGAGAAGAAAGATCCTCCTTCTTCTTTATTAAGCCATAAGGAGAAGGCGGGGAGGTGCGAACAAGAGGGAGAGCATCATAGAAAGTAAAGAAGCTATCTCATGACTCCGTAGACCACCTCCTCCAGTCGATCCTACTACTGATCAGATTCTCAAGAGCGACTTAGGGTTTTCACATCAGGAAACTCATTAGTATTAGAAGGGAGAGGTTCAAGATGGACCTCTGGCTCCTTTGGGCATAGGATTCTTCCTTCTTTAAGCTTTAAGAAGAAAGGGATAAGGCTGATGCCATTAAGGCAATGAAATTGACGAGGAATAGTAGTTTGGCAGCTAGAGAATCAGCAGTTACTCTTCTTACTGTTCTCGAATCCCTTCTTCGCATTCTTCTTATACGAAATAGTTAATCCGATCAATAGCAAGAGTGCTGTGGGACTGATGACTGTCCTCTTGATACGGATTTTCCTCCCTTCTTCCCCTCTCCTCTCAGTCAAAGTTGTTTCGGTCGGTGAGCCTATGTCCTTTATTAAGGGAAGTTTACTTGTCCAATAGTTGCTAAGGCCCGTGAGCCTAATCAGTCAACCATACATCGGTAAAAATGGAGATGGAAAGAACCTCAACAGGGTTAACTTCGAGTTAAGATTTAGCCGTTGCAGGAACTGTTCTAGTGGTTCAAAAGTAGGGTCCCCGAATAATAATCTGAGAAAAGTGATTCAAGTTCAACATAGTACGTGAGTCGCTCACCTATATCCGTCCCAATACTTGATCTTTATGGTAGTCAAGGAGCAGCCAAGGGAAGGATCGATGTAATTGAGAAAGAAGAAGACGAATAAATGGGTAGGGAAGCCAAGGCAAGCGCATAAGAGAGCTAGCTTGTATAAGAGTCTTAAAAAGAGGACTCAAAAAGGTCCAACTCGTACTAAGGCTATCGGTACTACTCTTCCTAAATTCCTAACGTGTATAAGGTGTCTCCTATGTTTATTGTGTCTAACAGTAAGACCAGCTCGTCCCTTAAGCTAGATAATCTCCCAGCCAATGGGCAAGCTAGTTCTTTAGCAAAATCAGTAGTCTTTCAAGCAAGCTATGGATAAGAAGGATAGGTCAAAGGTCAAGGACCTAAGCTATTTGAGTTCAGACTTTAAGCCAGAAAAATTCCTTTTCCCATTGATCCTCTTGAAGAAGAAAAGCTAAACCTATCTAGCTCTAGTAGTAAGCGCATCGACAAACCCAATTGGAGTTCTAAGCTAAGCCCCTTCTTTCAATGTCATGCCAGCCGAGCCAGTAGACGTCTTAAGGTAAGCTCTTCCTGTTGCAGCAGTGTCTGTTGTAATTTCTGGGAGTTATGTTCCAGCCTTTACAATTGCAATTGCTAGACCAGAAAGTGTTTTGCCCACTATTTACATTAACATTATAGGAAAATTGGATAGTGCTCTTGCCCCTAGTCCTATTGTGGGAGTAGGAGTCTTTCCTCTGGCCGTTGAGAGTTCAGCCATTAGAGTGCTTCGTAGGCAGTGCTTTCTCTTATTTTGAGGGCTCTAGAGCAAGAAAAGAGATAGGCAAGCATATCTTCTTGAAAAAGGCTAGTTTTCAAGCTCTTATCTTTCTTATTTCTTTCGGCAATGAATGAAGTAAGTAAGCAAATGAGATAGCTTAGATTGGCTAGTAGTTCTTCTCCTTATCATAAGAGTCATTTCATACCTGGCTTGCTCTATCAAAAAAAGAAAAAAGAGGAAATATAGTTTTTTTGCAAGCTGATAGAGATGCCACAGCTCCATCTGAAGGAAGAGCCAGAGATGAATCCGGATAAGGGATTGGAGGTAGATCCGGGGACCCGAAAGAGCTCTGCGGCGGTCGGTCTCTCACTTCATCTCGATGGTATTGTAGTCTAGTTTGAAAGGAACTTACTCAAGGACTGATAAGCTCGAACGAGCAGCAGCTGCCATGCCTTGAAATTCATCCCAACAACCGGAGAGATAGATAGATGGAGCGGATAGAAGAACTGGCCTACCTCTCCTAACTGCAACTGTTATCGCTGGTTGAACTGGCTAAGCCACCTCCGCCATATAAGCTTAATTAGCTCGCCTCGTCTGGTGTATACGGATCGAGAATCTGGTATCGGTGGATGGCTGAGCAGCTTTGTTCGGATTCGTGAGGGAGCCTTCGTCTGAAAGGACGGTAACCTGAATCCAAGCCTTTACAGAAAAGATTCATATTTAGCCCAAAAACGGGAAGATTGGAGGAGATCAATTAACACAAGGGAAGCCATCCAAACATTGACAGTCTCCAAGCTAGGAATGCGCTTCGATATAATAATCAGGGGGACCATCGACTTCGCCACACTCGACTCCCAACGGCATAGAAAAGAAGGGCTCTTCCAAGGTTCGTGACTCAATGCCAGGTTCGGTACGGTTTGTTACAAGGGGCGCCCAAGATGCATGCTTGCCTGGACGATTGGAATCTGTATTCGATACTTCGATTTCCACCCTCCTAAAATAAAGAAGGAATGGAAGCTTGAGCTCAATCCACCAGTGGGCGAACCTATGACTTCAATATTCCCAGGCTTGAGTCTCGAAGATGAACGACCTCAATATCCGATCACACACGAGACTCGCCTGGGCTCTCATCGAGACCAAGTAACTTCTCTCTCCTTAACGTCTGGTACCCTTGCCTTGCCACTCTGCCTGTCTTCTTGTGGCCGGGTCGGGTCATTCTTCACTCCTATTACAAGGGAGACCTCTCTTCGCATACCGACCCTCCAGTTAGTTCCACTTCTGGGGCGAAGCTGAGCACTCGGAAGGGCCTGCAGTGATTTTTAACATGCTTTTCCAGCCCATATCTTCCCATCTCCGGTCACATGAGCTTTCGAGAGCCCGGTCTGGATCTAAACGATTTTTTATGTATGTCTCATGTCTTTCAGCTCAGCGGGATCCAGAGAAAGACAGACCTATCTACCAGTTCTAAGTGGCAAGATCAATCAAACAAAATAGGCTCAAGAGAAGGACCAGTTTTCTTCATTTTATATATCCCATCGTATATATCGTAATATAACCCTTTTTTCAAATCAGAAAGTACCCTCTCTATTCTTAGGTAGGCCTGCACGTTTTAGGTTATCCGGAAGGAATGGAATTGATTGGAGCTTAACTCAATGTAGTGCACTCGCTACCTTTACCTTTAAAGGTGAAGGAAGGTAGTCACTGCTGCTCTCTTTGCTGCTTGAAACTAAGGCGAAAAATCCATTGGACTAACTCGCCACGTGAAAGCTTGAGTAAAGCAAGGAAAGAATTCCCTCATACGTTCTGTAACGAAGGCTTGCTATTGAGCTACGGAGAGCTCCTTAGTTATAGTTCTGCCCTTTCAAGATATACCAATCGTAAAGGTACGAAACTACGCTATTCAAAGCATCTCGAAAAATCGAAGAGTTTTAATTAAGAAGGGAAATCTTTATATATATTAGCATTCGACCTCTTTTTCCTAGTACTAGTAGTAGTCCTAAAAAGCCCTCTCCCTTTATTGACTCCAATCGAACTCCTAGCCCTTGGCCTACTCTCACTTTCTTTCACTGGCTGTCTCACTGACGAATCTCCTGCCTATTTTACGCTTTCCTCCTTGCTATTTGAAAGAGTGCTTTCTGCGCCTTATAAAAGACTACTTACTGGCAAATTTAAGAAAGAAAAAGCCCTTAACATGGACTCCACGATAACTAGCTTGACATGGGAAAGAAACCCCAATTTCCAATTTTTAAAATAAAACTTGAATGGCAAGGAATAGTCTTTCAAAAAGAAAGGGGTTGGATCTATTGAATGAGATCCAGGAGACAGGGCTGGGAGGTATGAGTCGAGCGGATGCAGGGAAGCCCAGGCAATCCGTTCCTATCAATCATTCGTCAGGAAGCAGTGGAGAAAGAATCGTCACCTTGGTGATACTTGTCGAAGCATGATGCATGCGAAGAATGTACAGCCGGGCCGACTGTATCGCACTTCAGAGTGTGCTGGTGTGTCTGTTACGTGTTTGTACCCGAGCAGCTGCGGACGAAGCTAGAAAAGAAGGCTATCAGGTGCCTCTTTATCGGCTAGGATTCGCAAAAAAAAGGGAAAGGGTGGAGTTGTGTGGATCGTACCACCAAGAAAGCATATATCTCTTGGCACGTTGTCTTTGACGATGCCTCGTCATGGTGGTCTACTGAGTGAGAAAGAAGTCGTCTTGGTATTGGATTACTGGCGAGCATATCAGATTGAGTGAAGTGAGGATATCTTGGAAAAAATTTGGCATGTAAAGAAGATTCTTGTGAAGTGGAAAACCAAGCCAATGACAAAGAACACAACACATGGATTATCCCGTTTGAGTTGGATAAAGCATGAAAAATGCTTAAAATAAGACTCGAAAAAGACTCCTGTCCTCTCTGCTCCCATACAAGGAAAGCTAGAAAGTTCGGGGTCGCTAGGAGCTCATCCGGCGCAGCATAATGACTCATCTAGAGTCAGACGTATTCTCTTTTTTATATCCGCAGCATGCTTGTCAAGGCAGAATAATCTTCTTCACCGATTCGATGCGATGGATTTGACTAGCCTTGATCTTCGGACGTCAAGAGTCAAAGAAGCTGAGCTGAGACACATGTCTTGGCTCACACAATTCGCCAAAAAGAAAAGATCCGCTACAATTCCTGATTCAGAATAAGCACTTGTCGTTGAAGAAATTCATTGGACCTCACTAGGAAGGAGAGGGTCTTTGACTAAAATAAAAGGTGAAGGGGGAGAAAACTCGACCGAAACGGGAGAGCGCCGCATTGGTTCAACTGTGACGAGAGGGCGCTAATCAGCTGCTCTTCTGCGGAGCAAGCAGGGAGCGTAGGATTGTCTTACTTATTCAATTATTTCGTATGCTCGACTTCTTGTATTGGAAAAGGACTGACTTTAACTTTAACGATAAAGGACGCGGACCGCTAAGGTTGTAAATGACTACTCATGGGTTTCAAATCAAATCGATGTCCTGGGTTGGAATGGAAATTCAATCAATGGGTTTCGCCGCTGTAGAATGAATGCAAATAAGTACATTATACATTCTAACAAGAACCTTTTATGAGATAGCTCTTGAACATATGCTGGAAGTAAAGGGTAAGACATCATTTCCGTCCGAAAGGTCTCTTGAAGATTGTTTCCGGGTGGTTCTTGGGGAAGAGCCGTTATTCTTAGCGATGTTTTCTTTATCTTTATCTTTAGTTTATGGTTTTTCGAGTAAATTTCCCTGCATCTTCATAGATGGTTAAATGCAGTCATCAACTAGAAGAGAAAGAAATAGGAAGAAATAACTCTAGCAACAAAGAGTGAAAGAGAACTCCTAATAGTAAGAGCAGCCCTTCGTATAGGAAGGTGTAGTAGCGAAGCCATTCTTTGAGAATTTAGGGCTATTTAAAGAGCTGAAAGTGGAAAAAGGGTTTGTGCAAAGGAAAGGCTGCGTCAGTTTCTCTTTCCTGGCCTAATTTCTCTTAGCATGGATAACCTACCAAGCAAGAATAGGCAGGGCAGGGACATCTAGACTAGCCAGGAAAATCCACAAATCGAAGGAAGCTAGGAATTTTAATTTCGTTTATAGTAAGAGCTGGTAGAATAAGCTGCAGGCCAAGGCCTTAATCCAATCCATAGATGGCGCATTATTAGATAAAGAGTTTAATATAATACATTGGAAGACGGAAAGCTACTCTTGCTTGTCAGGACAGGACCTTCCTTACCGGCCTGCTGTTCTGTTTGCAATAGAATCACAGGTCTTGTCTAATGAATTTTTTTTCCAAGAAGAGTTGAATCATAAGCAAAGCATGGAATCGGATAAGCAACTGAACTGCCTTAAGCCTTAAGAGAGGGCGCCAAAGAACACGCCAAGGTAGCTATTCTAGCCAAGCTGCTTCAAACCTCAGGAATGAGAGCAAGCAAGTTCGAATTAAACGTCCGAGCTGTGGAGAGAACGAAAAGTCCACAGATCACCTAATTGACACCAACAAGTCAAGGACTTGTACTTTATGACCCGAAAAAATTTCTAAACTATTAGCAGGAGTTTAGTTTAGACTGCGGCGGTTAAGAAATTGAAGTCTTCTTCAAAAGAGGAACTAGCCCATCAATCAATATACCATGAAGTTAGAACATTTGTACCTGCGTCATTATTAGAGATAGATCAAGATCCATAATATCAAAAAATTTACCCCTTTTATTTAACTTAAAATAAAAAGGAAAGGAGAACTCTAACTCCCAGGCGGCAAATCGAACCTGCCAAATGAAAATGACGCCATCCTTATCAAAAAAAAACTGAATAATGGATAGATTACATAAGGCCGTTAGCTATTCAATCTTGCTATAGCATTATAGCCTAAGTAGATCAATATAAGATAAGGGCTCATACAGATTTGCACCAATTTAAAAGAGGCCAAAGCCCCGATAGATATAGAGAATAATTTAATTTAGTTTCAGCGTGGTTAGCTCTTTTCCAAGTCCGTGTGAAAGAGTAAAAAGTTCGTCAGCAACTTATTTAGATAATAAAATAGATAGACATGCCATGATAGAATCTCTGAAAGAGTTTTCAACCACTCACGCAAGATTGTCTATTAGAAATGTGAACTTGAAAACGGATTTTCTAGTTAAACCTTAATAGCAAGAGGTGGATTAGGAGCCCGAGCCGGGCGTACCCTCGAAATGAAGGCGATCTGACCGGTTGCACGAGGCTATATTCTTTCAATCAAGCCCATGCTTACGGGCCCCTATTCTGTTCTGTTTTTTGCGTTCTAGTTGAAATGGATGTACTTTCCCCAAGATAATCTTGGTCCCTTCAAGGAGATCTAATAGTTAAATAATCTATCTCTTGTACCTTCGGTCACTAAATGGAGATACTCCTACCATATTATATTAATGACGATATAATGTGGATATGGTTACATACAAAGGACATGGATCTTCGCATGGCTGTCCCTTTCTCCTCACCTCGCTCCTTGGAGACCACTTGTGCTGCATGATGGTTGCCTGCTCTTTCTTTCGATGGAGGGAAGCCCTTTCAATCCTGTTGGTTCTGCCTCAAGTGATCGTATTTGCCCCGCTCTTCGCTCTGTACAGAGAGAGAACCACTACGGTCCATTGTCAGTTCCAAAACATTCTATATTACTGGCTATTGGCTATCGATCTCTTCCCGACTCCGGTCAAAGCACTCGAGAACTCTTTGATGCTATCCCTTGTAAAGGCATGTCGCTCTACCTATCTCGCTTTCGATCTGTCTTTCACATTGGACTCCTGCAAGAATATTTATTATACGGAAATTCTGCTTTTCCTTAGCTACACAGTAGCCGCTATAATCGCATACCATTCACTTTGCTTTAGGGACCCCCGTACCATTAGGAATTAGGCTTCTTGCCTGACTCTGTCTCTTGAAAGGTAGCTATAGCCGTTGCTATAGTATGGATTCTTACTTTGACCAATGGATTGGAATGCAAACGATCTCTGACCTCTGACAAAGATCATAATCTAGGGGTTCTCCCATATAACATAAGAAATAATGGAATCAAAGCCTTCAGTAAATGTCTCAAAAACGCCCCTGACTGAAAAAGGCTACTCCGTGTGCAAAGAGCGAAGCCCTATCGTACGAGTGAAGCTCAAAGCAGGAATCGGCAGGGAGTGCCTATATATATATATTAGACTAGCTGCTGATTCGATAGCAAGAGTCATTCATGCTCTGTAGCCGGAGTAGATAGATTCAAGGGGCGTAGCGAAGATTCAATTTCTTTTGACTCTTTCGAGAAGGGAAGAAGAATATCACCAGTTGAGGAGATTGATTTGACTCTTTCTCTTCCCAGGAAGGAGAAGATGTGAACACAGGCAATAACTCTTCCTTCACTGAGAAAGGGAGCGAAGTCACCTCCGGATTAAATTAAATGATTTGGGAGCTCATACCCGGAGAAAGGCTTACTAAGCCGAATTCTCCATTGCCAATCCTGTCAGGAATCGATTGAATCACAAAGCAAAGAGATATTATATTATCTTATATGGAAGAAGATCAAACTAGGGCTATTTGAACTAAGCCGAATCTGTGGACATTCCATTAGCATTACTTTCATCGCCTCAAGGCACCGATCTTACTGTTGAAGAAAGAACTCCGAGTGAACAAATCCCTATTAGCTCTGAATCGGTAGGCTAAGTAAGTACTTTTCTTCTTAGGCTAGCTAGTAAGTAACGTAGACGTAGTTGGCAAGGCTTTCCTTTCTTGCTTTCCTAAGTCCCTTTATCCATATGGATTGAAAAAGAGTTATTAGGCCCGTCATGGAAAGAAACTACACCAGGCTCGTTAGATCAAGGGAAGGGCTCGCGTAGATAAATTACCTGAACCATGCTTTTCCGGTCTAAGACCCTTTCGTTTCGGAAGCAAAACCCAGAACAAAGAAAGATGGAGGGGCCAGCAGTTAGAACAGACAGATAAGAGCACATAGCATCACTTACATCAGAAGTGGGATCACTCACTTAAAACCTTACTACGCCAGCAGGAAATTAGCAACTAGTAAACTTACCCTACTGGAGACCTCCCCGGGGAATCCTTTGAAGTACTATACATCCATCCGGAATAGACCTTAGTCTTGAGCCCCTATGCTCTTGCCTTAGTGACATCCGGGTCAGGTTATGTGGGAATTGGATAAACCGAAGCAATTGCAGAGTTTCAAAGAGCTCGAGTTGCAGACGATTCCCCGCTCGGATAAAAGTCTGCTGACACAACGTCCAAATAAGCTCCCTCAGTAAAGGAATTAACCCTTCGATCGGAAAAAACTAACTGTCTTTTCAACTGAGCTGCATTGCCACGTTCCAACTCTCCTTTCAGTCTTCTTTTCATGCCCACAGATCTGCTATTGGGTTGTGACAGTGAATCAGATGAATAGATTGTATCTCTTTTTTCAATCGGAATTGATAGAGCGGATTCCCCTAAGGTTGAAAGAGCTATGCTAGCATTGGTCACATAGGCTTGAACCGCTTAGGCTCGACTCTTTGCAAGAATGCCTTGTGAAAGAATAGGGATAGGCCAATTAGACTGATTTAGTGAAGTATGCCATCAGTAGCAAAGTCGGCTGTTCTCGAATCATCTGTGGCACTTGCTCTTATTCTTTATCTTTTTCTTTCTGGTGCACGAAGGGTCTACTATCTTGTCTTCCTTTAGGGCAGTTTCCAAAGAAACCTCCTCCTTCAATAGCTTCATCAGGCCAGCTAGCCCAGGTTGCTTCACCATTGGAGCATGCTGCTCCACTTCCATAACCCTTAAACCAAGGGACTCCTCCCATCCAGGTAAAGCCGTGTCCAGAGGCACAAATCAACCTATCACCTCTGGTAATTGAGCATCCAGTTCTTATCACTATCCCAGTTCCACCAGCTCCCCTAGGATTGCCTATCATAGCAAATGCTAACCAGTTGCCTAGGACAATCCTTAGGTCAGGTAGGGTACTCCCATCCTGAGCACACGGCACAACGAGAACAACAAGAAAGAGAGAGAGCCATAAGACCAGACGCCAACAACTTATGACTTGTTAGGACAACTCAATACGACTCAAGCCTCCATATCCATCCTAGAGCTCCTACAAACCTCTCCTAAGCACCAGGAAGTTTTCAAGAAGTTCTTGGCCGATGCCCGGGTACCTCTGTGGAAAGCACCCCTACTGACCTAGAGAATGTGGTAGGAATTCTCACTGCACCGATGGCCATATCCTTCTCAGATGATGACCTACCCAATGGTAAGCTATCTCCCCATATCAGAGCCCTGAACTCTTCTTATCGGCAATCGTTCTATCTCTCGAGTTCAAAAAACCCTCAACATCTGCCCTCTATCCACGCTACGCTGCGCGCCCTTGACATTTCTGAGGACTCTCTGGCTCCTTCTCCCGTGTACATCACCGCTTATGATAACTCGAGAAGGCCAGCAAGAGGCAGGCTGATTGCCGATGTCCAAGTAGGCCCTTTGATCCTCAGTACCACCTTCTCTTTCAGATCCTCACTTCATTCAACTTACTCCTTGGAAGGCCTTGGTTGCATGAGGCCGGATCCTCCACATACCATCAATGTTTAAAGTTTCCGTTCTGAAGTTCTATTGTTAAGGTCTCTGCCGAAGTTCAACCGGCATTGACCGCAGATTGCGAGAACGTGAGCTTCATGCCATCTATAGAAGTAGGAGGTCAGTTCGTGGCACTAGTTGGGGGGGATTTTTAGCCCCTTCATTATTATTAGTAAGATAGGTTGCTGTTGCTTTCTGAAAGTCAAGTTTCTCGGCTTGCTTGTAGTTTAATGTAGGCCTTCAATACGCCTTCTTTTGGTACAGCCCGGATTGCTCACTCACTTTAAAAAGAACTGGCTTTCTTATCACTGACAAACTAGGCTGAAGAAACAGATAGTGGCTGGAGGCTCTATGAGACCTGGTGGAGCCAAGACACACGAGTCTGGAGTGATTGACCTGATTCGAGACTCCCTCCCTTCCTGCAGCATGATACGAGGCGTGATAAACCTTTTTATCATAGAGTAGGAGACGAGCAGCATTCTAGACTCGACGGTGTCCGGAGGCCGGATTCATCTGGGACCTCACTAGTTGCACGAACGAGTAAGGGGTAAGTCCCGTCTAGCCGGCAAATGGGCACACCCGGCTCTGTTCGGTGGGGAGGTTCGTCCTCTAGAGGCCCATAGATTCCTCGGGTTGGCGTTAGTACCCTATTCCTATCTACAACCATAGATTCAGTTTATCACTAGTCACGTGTGATTCATTCGGGACTGCATATGGTCCAGATGGGTCAGCCGCGACATTAAGATTGAACTATGACAGCTTGAATAGGAGAATTCGCGCTTTAGACTGTAACCCCAGTTCTCCTCCTGACAATGAGGCAGAGGGCTCGAGCTCCCTGAGTTACCAAAGGAGAAAAGGCAAAGAAGTGGCCCCGTTTCGGTACGGGCTGCCTTGACCAAGCGAAAGGAGCGGCGAGACTCCGAGTCAGGTTGACATCTCTCAAACAAAAGACCAAGATTGAGAAAGTGATCGGTTTTTTCTCTTCATATGCTCACGAATTGGATTCGAACCAATATCAAGCTACTTGCCCGATAGTAGATTAGATCGTGAGTGGGTCTGTCGTCCTCCTCATTATAGTCCTCCTAAAATCAATAGCATTTCGTCGAAATATATCCTGTCTTTTCACCGCTCTGTGGGTAGTCCTATGCATAGTCAGTACTATAGCCCCAATCATGGCTACTAATAAAATAAGACTAGGAACCAAAAACCAGACGAAATAGTAGGTATAAAGTAAATTGCCCAATGTTTCCAAATTAGTCCAACTTCGTACCTTTCCGGCATAAACTGTATATCTCAGAGAGGTCGTATTTCTTTGGGTTGGTAGTAATGGAATGGTTTCATTATCTAAAATGAAGAACATTTCCCACCAAAGGATCAGTCCAATAATACCACTCACTGGTAAATAGCGCAAGACTTCTTCGTGAATCTCCGCTATTTGAATATGGAACATCATAACAACGAATAGGAATAAAACGGCTATAGCTCCTATATAAACTACTGGGAAGATCATAGCGGAGAAGTCGAGACCTAACAAAAGAAGTAAACCTGAAGTATCGCGAAAGACTAGGATGGGAAACAAAACGGAATGTACCGGATTTTTAGCACGTGCAACCATCAAACCAGAGACCAAAGCAGGGCTCGACAAAACAGAAAGTATCATGGTACGTCGTCCTTCCCTGAAATGGAACTTTCATACTGGAGCAAGAACTAGCATGAAAGTCGATCTATTACGACCAGCGCGGTTGTTCGTATTTCATTTTCTTTTTCCCTTCTTAGAAAGCACTCACTGAGTTACTTACGGAATCTCAAATCTCTCTCGACGCCGAGAATTTTTTATGTGTCCAGGTCGATTAGAGGTTCGGTTTGCTTCTCCCCTTTAGCGTTCTGGGCCCCTGAAAAAAGAAAGAAACCCGAAATCAAAAAGAAAGAAGAGAAATTTGGCCATGTTTCCCGAGAGAGGCCGCTTTCTCTCAGGCCATCAGTCTTCTACTTCTAGTCGACTGCTCTATGACGGGCTTCCCTGTTTCCTGGGCTCTGCTCGCTCGTCTACGCTCCGACCCAGCAAGTAATAATTGAAATGAATTTCACCTTGCCTGCTGCATTAAGATTTAAAACTTGTCGTCAAAAAAAAGGCAATCAATCAGAATTAAGAAAAAAAAAATGGAAATAGTGACTAGATGGATCCCTATCTTTATCTCTATCCACGGAGATACCTATCTATATGGATAGAAATCTATCTATGAATCGATCTATACTATCCTCTATCCGGTCCCTATGAGCGACTACGCCGATCTTTATATGTTTTGGCCACGTCCGTTTCCGCTCCGAAGAGGAAGGTTTAAATCTTTCAATCTTATGTCGTGAGGGATATGACCTATGTTAGGTCCATAAGATACCACAGCTTTTAGTGTTCTATGATTCACCTCCGAATAATGAGTAGGTAGTTCGATCCTTTTGATTCTTCTCTTCATAGTAAACTGATGGGGGCATGCGGAGCAATAGATCGAATTACTATATAAAGAAGAGTTGTAAACTATAGGACTTCCTACTCGAATAAGAAGATTTCGGTTTTTTCTCGTTCCTATCCTTGGCAAAGGATAGCGATGATTTGAAATGATATAAATTTCTCTTCATTCTGTTGTGCTCAGCGAAGGAACTGCCTAAGCATACTTTTTCGGATCCAAACTTCTTTGTTCTTTCTAAGTCTTCTTCTTGCATAGAAGAACGCAACTGTTGCAAAAACCGGGATTTTAGTAGTAGGCGACATCCCCTCTTAGTTTTGAGTAGGTGGAACCATTCTGTTTTGGTTCTTCTCCACATTCTTACCGGGTGATCCAGGAATTTGCCTATTATTTTTTCAACTGATATTTCAATATAGAAAGATCTCCTTATTTCTTCACCGCGGATTCTTGCGTCATTTTCTTGAAAAGATATTATATCACCGTGGGACACTTTCAAATGAGTAATGCTTACCATTCCATTATTCACACAAACCCTTCGATGACTTATCGGCTGCCTTGCTTGAGGAACAGTTTCACAAAAATGGAGACGAACCGGAATAACGTCCAATCTTGTTTCTGGATTAAGTAGAAAAGGGATATATGAAGTTCGTTCTGTTCCTCTGTGCATCTCTGTGATGGGTAAATCCCCATGAAAAAGGGGCAACTTTCGTGTAGTTTGTGATTGGATGTAACTGTTAAGATTTTCTCTCGGATAAATCTTTCTCTTAATATCTTTCTTCTTGTTCCTCAATCTTCGGAGAATGCGGCGTTGTATTATTGTAAGTTCTCTCTTCCGAACATTTCCTGAAAGTAGACGACAAGTTTTAAATCTTAATGCAGGCACGGCATCTCTCGTTGAATCAGTCTTTTTCGCCACATCGAGGCTTAGGGAGTTGAACCCCAATTCTTCCACGACCTCCAAGAAGAACAAGCAAGAACGAGACTAAAACGCTATAACAAAGGAGCATAGCCATTGATCTTCTTATATGAAATTTCGATTGCTTTTTTTTTTACGAAATTCTCTTTATTTTTTCCCCTTTCCTATCAGCAAAAAAGAGGCTGACTCTATAAAATAAAGAGAGTGAAGTGACCTGTAAACGAATGAAGTGAATCGAGTAAATGGGGATTTCATTTCGAGCCAAACTCTCCAGCCCACATTTATATACGAAATGAGTTCGACCTCTTTTTTTCAGACTGAATACCAATCTCGATGATAAAGATAAGCAGGTTACGATCAGAGCCCTAGCGGATTCCCTAGCTTTTTGGGGGTCCTCGGGCTAGACTTAGACTTTCTACAACGACATCCAGGCCTTGCTCTATTATCACGACATGGACTCGAGGACTTTCTTTTTTTCAGTAGCAAGGTGATTCTATTGATTTATGGATTGTGTTTGTATTCAGTAGGGTCTTGTTATGCCCATAAGTCACTCCCTTAGACAAGTTCCACTAGATCACCAAAAACTCTTACTTTTTGTATTGAGCCTGTCGATCCTTTCCTACGCTAGAGCCCGCCGGCTCCCTGTAGACGGTCCCAATAGAAAAAAGACGAGCTGCTAAGCTAACATGGAACGAGTCTCTCTTCCCGCTGGTCGCCTTAGTTTAGTTCAGTCGAATGAGTTTTGAGAGGCGAAACCAAACCGCCTTACATCTATACAGCCTCGCTTCCAACGAAAGGAATTCTGGTCTTTGCTCCTGATATTCCGAAATTGAGGATCAAGCTTTCGTGTGTCACTGATTTAGGGTTTCTCTTTATTGTCTGTAGCAGCGCGGTTGGATTCTGCTCGTTCGTGGGGGTCTCCCTTTATGGATGGAGGGTATAGCCCTAATCCTTGGTCCGGTTTTGCTGTTGAGGGTAACGAAAAGCTAAGCTCTAGGTTGGTTGGTGGGCGATCGGAATTTCACGAAAGCTGCTCGTAGAACCGACAAAGCAGCATCAAACGTGGGTGGAAAAGCATAGCCAAGCACCTGAGCGGATGAAGTTCTGTTCCTGAAAAAGAACCAAACGATAAAGGAAAAAGGTCCGCTAGTATACGCTATTAGGGCGCGGAGCTCGTTCTATACAACCATTGTCTTTGCGAAGGTTCGAACGGAATGTCGGGAAGTTCGTTCCTTAGCCTAGAAACTCACTCGGAATCCGCTAATCAGTCTTTGAGCAGTAGTCATCAGATCTTGTCGGTCGACGCCCGCTCTCGAGTTGTCCTGTCCTTGTGTGGAGCTCGACCCTAAAAGTTAACTGAGCAATTGCAAATCATGACATTCCGGAAGCTTCTCTACCGCGCCTTTGCCGTGAGGCGGGAGTGAAGTGGAATTATTCAACTTAGCGCTCGTGCGGAGTCTAGTTCATCGTGTAAATGGGGAAAAGGGTTGAGTCCTTCTCAACCGATAAAGAGAGCAAAAAAAGAATTTATTCTTAGCTGTGAGCACCAATCGTCAAATGTTCGAAAGACCCCAGATTCGGCCACCGACCGATATAATCCAGTCTGGAATCTTCTTATCCTCTTTTGTTTTGAAGGGCTTTATTCTCGAAAGGACTCTCTTAGTTTGCCACCTACTCATGATGCTCTTTCATACACTACAAGCATGCCCACTCCTTCCTACGAGTCTTCATTTTCACTTCTTTCTTACAGTATAGCCCCACTTCCTTCTTCAACTATAAAGTCAGAGCTCTCACTTTCTATATTAAGTCACGGAGGCTACAACTGGGACTAAAAAGAGAGTCCCTGCGGGTGAATCCTTGGACACATGGGGATAATAAAGCTTCTTATCCTTTTTGGGGTAGAAAACAGAACTGGTTGAATTAGAGAGGTTACTTAAGAATAAGAAAGCGGGTGCCCATTAGGAGATGACTGACAGCCAAAGCTTCTCGTTCTTTTCCTTTCAAGTGCCTATACCTGAGAGTTCTCTCCATTAGAAGATGCCAGTCTGACCTGACTCTGTACTTGGTAACAATCCCTTCTGTGCACACTTCCTTCTCGTTCGATTTCAAAGCCCCTCAAAGCCTTGCTTACTCTTACTTCATTTCATGCTTCAAAGCAGAGTTTCCTTCCCTATTCAATTTCCCCTGGGATCACTGAACTCACTTTCCCGCATCTCGTCTGGGGATTAGATTAGTCCTTGCCGTTCGTGCCTTCCATTGGGGGAGCTTTCATCCTAATCCCGTTCACTCTTTAGTTGAAATGTCCGCTAGATTGCTAGCTAAACTAGAGTATGCCTACCAATCAATTATTAGAGAGTCTTCCTCTTATTCCTATAGGGTTCATTCCATGAATTCTAAGATATCCAATCGGCTGTGAACCTGAGCTAATTCTTTTCTCTATTGTACCTGAACTTAATCTCCAACCTTCATCTCATCCTTACGCGGCACACTGACTATATTCCGCAGAGGTTGGCCAATGCATTCTTTTCGATCTTGTACCCACGGTGAGCCTCAATTGATCCATATCACAATCACAAATTCTCCACAAAGGAGTCGGAGTCCGGTTCCGTCAGTCTCCTGTAGCTTCAGTATGTTAGCTCCTCTGTTAGCTAGTGGCGCACGTAGGCTTTTCATCTTCTGTTTGCTCCTCCGCTTGGGCCTACGTGACGGAACACCATTCAACGTCAGTACTACATAGAGAGTCTCTGGCCCTGACTACACGGACTACACACCATTCAACACCACTTGACGTGACGGTACTACAGTTAGAGATTCCGTAGAGCGCTCAATCCGTTGCTTGTTCGTTCGGTAACGTTGCTTTATCGCTCCAGCAAGAAAACGGGCTGCGCTACCGCCTTTACTATTTTAGACAATTAATGCTTTCGCGCAGCGCTCCTGGAGTTGCTTGTTCCTCGTAAACTAGGTCATCAAGTTAGCTCCTCTCCTGTTACGTCAAGTTCCCTATCTCCACTCAGTGTCTCTCTTTCATTTCCCTTAGTGCCTATACCGGAACTGCCAATTTCATACATACAGAACCGACGTTTATTACCTCTTTAGGCTCCTACACACAAGCGAGTGTAAACTCGCGATCTGCTGAGCGGCCTATTAAAGAGTTTTGTTTCCTGCAGCTACACCCCCCTTCCTACAACTATATATCTGTAGGCCCAGCTAACAGAGGCACTTACTTTCTTACCGAAAGAAGGATTTCAAAAGAGTACCGCTTCCCAAGACCTGCCCAAGAGCCGAGTAACTGAAACATTCTTCTATGTTGGTTTGCCGTTAGTCTTCTATGTTGGGCGGCTGGCGTTACGTTATGGGTAATTTTTGATTCCCTACGGCTTGTTAACAGAGGATGAAAAGCAAACAGATATAGGGTCCGCAGGAGGTAGCTGAGTGATATTGGTACTTTGGCCAGGTCTCCTTCGTCGCCTCTCTTGGATCTCCTGAACCCAGGACTAATAGAGATGCGCACGCTACAAAAAAAGCAATAGGGTTACGACTCTGTGCACATTGATCGGGGCTTTATGGGTGCTTTGACTAAACTAGCTATTCTACCCTTTCAGCAAGCTTGTCCTCAAGGTTGACGCCGGGAAACCGCTCCATATGGTCTAGTGAGCCAGCCTGATCCCCGACTCCTGAATATTCGGCTAAATCTCCTTCGTCCCCTTCGTTACAGAACTCAGCTACTTCGATACATGAGCTTTCCTTGGTTAGGCTGACCTTGTTCATCAGAACGTAGGATGGAGAGTCTGAACATCCCCTATCGGCTTAGTACCAGGGAGAAGGATCCCATTTGGCTGATAGGTACTGGTCTCCCTCTGCTATGAGTTAGAAAGCTCTTCAAGATAAGCTAAAGCGATGATCTGCAGAAGCAAAAGAATCAACTGCTGAAACAGAATCAACGGCTGCCCCCCTTGTTTCATAGTCAACTCGCTCTGCTGATGACACTTGGTGTTCACCCCCCTTACCCCCCACGTACATAATTCAACCTGACGCGCTGCGGTGCCCTTTACTTTAGGTCGTACATTTGCTAGCAAACAGAAAACAACCTGACGCAATTACAGCCAAAAAGACGGGGTTTATGGCAATTGATGACTCAGTAGACGAAGGAGATGCAAGAGAATCAACTGCTTCAGAAACAGACTCAACAGAATCAACAGCAGCTCATGGAGAAACTAGATCAACAGAATCCACGGATTCAACAAAGTAACCTCGATCCAATGATTCTCCTTTAGCTTTCGAGTTCTGGTTGAGTGGAGGACTTAATCCGGGCTTGTTAGGTAGACTAAGGGAACGTGTCCTAAATGAGGTTAAACCTCGGGATATTAAGCTCCCATAAGTGGCCTGGTATCTCGAAGGTCTCGTGACCGACGCGGAGACTGAGATTCTCGAGAGAACCACATCGCGCGTCTATTGAAGCATTGGTTGTCTTGGTTATCTTAGTATCACACTGTTGCTTTGAACCCTGCAACACGGCTACAGTCACCCCTGGATTATCCTATCGTAGAGCTTTCTTGGAAGTGTCGGAACGAGGAACCTTAACTGGTCCGTTTCGGCCTAACTTGGATGCTCTATGATCGGGCAATCAAGGGGCGGTCATTCTAGCCCTTAATACTGGCTGAATTACCGATTTCTGACTGTAATAGAAGTGCTGGTCTGTCTATCACCACAAACCTAGTGATCTCACTTACAAGAAGACGCAGAGCTAAGAGTCAAGATGCGGGTTCATCTGACGAGCTGGATTTTGAAAGAGTCGGGCACTTATGTTTACTAAACGAACAGGCTCGGTAGTACCTTAACTAAGTTCTTCGAATGGAGGACAAGGGACGGATGAAATTCCCAATGGTATCGAACTGGCTTCTATGATTGCCTTCACATAACTTGAGTAGACGACAGCTGGAAGTCCCTTTTGGTTAATATAGCCGCTTGATTGCTTATTTACTATGAACCAGAATTACTTTTTTTCCTATTTATAACTTCAGATTTGTGTTTGTCGCTGGTTCGATCTCTGGACGTGCATCGGCGGCCCCCTTTCCATTGAGAGTCCTCCTAAGCCGATGGGCTTTACCTGAAAATAAGGTATCGAGACCTACTGACATAGATTAAGCAGCTACTAGATCCCCCGTCTTGTCGAAGAATCAAATACTTTGTTCTCATCGATTGGGATTGACTGTCTTCTTTACTTCGACAGATGTGGTCAACCCCAGCTTGCTTATCTACGGCTGCCATATTCCGTGTAACTTAATGAATTTGATCCAATCCAATAAGCCCGTAAGCGCCGGTACAATATAATTATAATATCCTATAAAGAGGTGGAATCCTATATCTAGTCTTTCTTCATTTCCTGCATAATCTGATGCTTACTCTTCATTAATTAGAGGGGTGGTCACTCCACTTGAGTCAACCGGCCCCATGTAGGGAAGAGATAGAGCTCTAATAAATCTTTATGCCAAGGATTGCCGGAGTTTCTTATCTTGACCCTTCCCTTGACTCAACCTTCTGATTCATCCCAAGACTCGAGAGATGTTTTTAGAAAGATACAGAAAAGACTTTATATCAAAACGAGATTGAAGTATGTTCCAGGACCGACATCTGTGAAAAAGCCGAACTCACACGTTACCACTGGCGCTATGCTGCCTCCTCGTCATCGTGCAGCACTCCTATAAAGGTGAATATTCAATATACAATTCTTTGAGACTCCCCAAGGGGAACGGGATCATGCAATAAAAGATTACTATCAATTAAGCTGGTACAGCCACTACGTCTATTGTAGTACTACTTTCGCTGCTCTTCTACTCCCTGGCACTCGTGTCGCCATACCCCCCCCGCGGCATTTCCATGATCAACTAGAAATAACCAGCAAAACCCATTCTGAATGGAACCAAACCAACCCATTTTAAGGAATTATTATCGCTTAGCGCTTGTGCTAAGGGCCTTTAATTGTTTTATTTTAAGAGCTGGAAATAAAAACTTGGGCATTAAATTTAGCTACGAGCCGGCTCGGATTCTCGTCAAAAGCTGCCATCCGCTCTCCGCTCTAACTGAACCTCGCGGAACCTCTGCAAAGAAAATGCACGCGGTCTTTTTCTTTCTATAGAAAGAAATGAGATTCGGAAGAAGACATGTATTATTTCCGAGCCATCTCATGGTTTTTTTTACTGACATGAAAAAACCCATGTGTTGGTTGCACGGAATCATTCGATGAGGGAGCCCAGGGCGGAATAATGAGCACTCGCCCTAATGACTAAAGCAAGGAGAGGGACACTGGGGTGTTAATCCCTCTGCAACGCAGGAAAGCATTGGAGAGTTCCCTGGCTTTTTTCGGTGCAATTCCCTTTCGGCCGATCCCGTCTCATTCTCGGAACAACAGTTTTCGATTCGCCTGCGTTTCCCCCTATTTCCCGTAAAAATTTGTTTATCCTCTATTTCCCGTGTAACACTCAACTCAACCCACTGCCACCCCAGAAGCGTTATCCCTTCCGGGGCTCCTATTCGAAAGAACCAGCTATCCATTCCGCATTCCCCCACCCACTGCAGTTCAGATGGCACAGAGAACCATGCCATTCAGACGAGTTGTGATACGTACGAACGGTATAGAAGTTCTCTTCGTGTGGTTCCGAATCCAGCGCCTAAGCCGGTTGACCTGGGACCCATTCCGGGGATCCAGTTTCATAGCCATAGCTGTATCCTGTGCACCCTACTGCATACCTTCCAGTGGTCATAGAGCCATTACCCCGCGGTTGACGAACCTGAACTCCGCAAGCATAAGAGACATAAGTGGTAGCCCCGCGATCCGTTCGCGAGACAGAATCCGTGTGACCGGCTACTACATAAACGCCATCCGTAACTACGTGACCATCAAGCTATACCCACAGAGCCCTAGAAAGTGCATCTTGCTCGGATGAACCTTCTTCATGAAGGAGCGAGGGGCGCCTTTAGGCGCCGGCGAGCGTGATACCGGCCCATAGAATAGAAGAAGCAAATCTTATCTCAGCCGGTCGGACAGAAGCACGACACCCACCATAGAACAATCATTAGAAGATGCTAAGCCCCGAACCAAACATGAACACTCATGAAACCGAGAGTGCGCCCAGTGTAGGCTTGCTCCGCACAGGCTACACAAGCCAGGACCATAAATGAAACAAATGCGGTGCCCTTGGTGGACCATCACATAGAACGAGAATGCGAGCGAGCGTGCTTGCCCATCGTTAGTAAGTACGATCTCCCGTACGGACCTATACGCCGGATAGACCATCATCGAGGCAAATGTTCCAGACAAGGGTTCAAGTGATAGAGGAAGCTAGAGAGCCCGTTGATCGAGTGAAAGCATCAGTGGCGGGGATCGCTGTTTCATCACTACCAGGAAAAGCAGGAACTATGGTAGTTGACCTGGCCAAAGTACCAATTTGAACAGCACCACCCGTTGTTGAGGAAAAGGTGTCCCTTCGCTCGAGGGAAGGCTGAAAGCGTTCCTGTTCGAGAGTCGAAGCCAGGTTTGAAGAATATGTTCTAGATCCATATGATGGGGATCCAAAGCCAGCACCTTGTACAGATGGAGATCCAGTGTCGGGCGACCACCCCTTATCAATCTCTCATTGAGAAATCGATGAAAGGGTTGCATTTTACCCTAGACCTGTAGATAATCCAGCGTACGCGGGAGCTTCTTCAGTAGGGGCAAAGGAATCAATAGCAGTTAACCCAGCCTTTCTCCCGTAGTTGCATTTG
>CANTUT010001663.1:2500-89842 GCA_947687605.1 Reutealis trisperma | reverse complement strand
TATATATGTATATGTATTTATTATATGTATATATATATATATATATATACATATACATATATATATATACATATACATATATATATATATATATACATATATATATATATATATATATATACACATATATATATATATATATGCATATATATATATATATATATCTTTTTTTTTCATATATGGTAATATGCAACTTTATTTTTCTTTTTTTTATTATTTGAAATTATTTTTTTAATGATTTGAATTGTCTTTATTTTTTTATGCTGAAAATCTAGGCCGACAACTCACTGCTACGGAGTTATTTGTTCGCACTCATACAAAGAAAGGGAGTGGTCAAACTTTTATCGATCAGAGGTCGAAAGCTGTTCATGTACGTCAACTTAACTACTTTAAATATATCTATATTTTTTTTATCTATTTGTATTAATTTTATCTTTTTTATATATATTTTTTAAGGATGCTATTGAGACCAGACGAGAACAAATGACCCAGTCAAATGAGACCATAGATGAAAATAGATTGTATTTGGATGTAGTTGGTGGACGAAAAAGAAATCGTATGTATGCTCTTGGATCTCAGGGGTCAGAATATTACCCTTCATCTAATGCCTCTACTTCAGGGACAAGCCACGCTTGTGACAACATACTGCTGAAATTCAACAACTACAGGAGCAACTTTCACAGCAGGTTCATAGGGTCAGTGAGCAGGCTCAGAGGATGACAGAGCAGGATAGGGTGATTCAAGAGTTGCGGGACCTTACACGAGATTTGGCTACTCAGATGAGTACCCTAATTGCTTCTTAGTGTCCTCCAGCTCGTCCAGAATCTCAGCCTCCTCCAGATTCACATAATTCTCAGCATGATGGTGATAGAGATGATGATCATTTACTTACATAGTAGTATATCTATTTTGGACATTTTATTTTTTGTTGGATTTTAATTACTATACAATTATTACTTTATTTTTATTATCTGTATGAAATTTTTATATATATCTATGAATTAGAATGTTAACTTTCATATTTATGATATATATATATATATATATGTGTGTGTGTGTGTGTGTGTGTGTGCGCGTGTGTTTTTGTTATTTATATTTTATTTAAAATTGGATTAATATTAGCTAAAAAGAATAATAATATTTACCGACAAATTATTGATTAAATGTGAATATAATTACCAACTAAATACCGACTACGAGGTTTTGTTAGTGATTTTCCGACAATCTTTTCCGACAAATATAATTATTGGTAAACTTACCTACTGTTTACCGACAAAAATATTTAGATAGTAAAATTTACCTTCCAAAAAATTTTTAATTTACCGACTAAATATTAGTCGGTAAAAGTGTAATTACCGACCCAAACTTATCAATTACCGACTGAAAATATAGTCGGAAAAAAATATAGCGACAAAATAATTTATTAATTTATTGACTAAAATTATATTTTACCGACTATATTTTTAGTCGATAATTTGTTGAGTTGACTATTCTTTACGAATTTACTGACCAAAATAAAACATTATACCGACAATAATTTTCATCGGTATTTACCGACTACACTGCATTCAATCGGTTTTTTTTTACCGACAATGAAAATACCGACTAAATATAATTGTCAGTATATGGTTGGAAATTTTAAATACCAACTAATTTTCTGTGTTTACCGACAAAAAATTTAGTCGGTATTTTGCGCTTCTTTTGTAGTGTTATTTGTTAGCATTAATTAAGCCGTTATACATTATTATATTTTTTAGCCTATTTTTCCTTTAAGAGGATATTTGTCATTTTTTTTTTAAATCTTATGAAATGTATTTAAAATTTCATTTTTAATGGCAAATTTTTAATTTATTAATTTCTTTTATTTCTTGTCAAAATATTTTTACTCCTAACTGTTTGCAATTTCTTTTTTTTTTTTTTGTATTTTATGAAATGCATTTATATTTCAATTTTTGGTAGCATATTTGTGGATTTTTTTTTAATGTGAAGAGAATTTTTGGTATTTTATGAAATTCATCAAAAATAAATTTCACTTTCTATTGCGTGATTAAACATAAGTTTATGATTCATTTTGTCAGTATTATTAACGGATTTATTTAAATAAAACCAAAATTACGTCCCATACATATACATCTATAAATTCACATAAACTTAACAAGATAAAAAAAATTACATTACAATATACAAATCAATTGCAAATTACAAATTCACATCACAACATTTATTTTTTCATATACACTTACAAATAAATATAACAAACTATAAATTATACGTAAGATAATTAAAAGAATATTACATTGCAAATTATTATATTTATATATTAGTATAAATAAATTAAATTACAGTACGAACCTCTTGAAGTGAGAATTCGACTTATATTGTTGCCTCACACATCAATTATTTGAAACAAAATTAAAATTCTATTAATAAAACCAAGATAATTAAAATAATTACTAACATAATTTAATAAAATAATTTCACCATATTTAATACTATCACAAATTTATAAAAAAATTATTAAGCTTAAAAATATAAAATATCTTAAATTAAAAAATTTATTAGCATATATATATATATATATATATATATATATATTCTACAAATTATACGTAAGATAATTAAAAGAATATTACATTACAAATTATTATATTTATATATTAGTATAAATAAATTAAATTATAGTACGAACCTCTTGAAGTGAGAATTCGACTTATATTGTTGCCCCACACATCAATTATTTGAAACAAAATTAAAATTCTATTAATAAAACCAAGATAATTAAAATAATTACTAACATAATTTAATAAAATAATTTCACCATATTTAATACTATCACAAATTTATAAAAAAATTATTAAGCTTAAAAATATAAAATATCTTAAATTAAAAAATTTATTAGCATATATATATATATATATATATATATATATATATATATATATATATATATATATATATATATATATATATATATATATATATATATATATATATATATATATATATATATATATCCCAAATCAATATATAGATATATATACAAATCCCAAATCAATCTAAACAAAAATTCAAAAATCTTCACAAAAATTCAATTAAAATCATAATCAATATTAAGGTAATCATGTAAATACTGATAGAAAATGAAAATCTCTGGTGATGGATGAATGCCGACCGGTATACAGGAGAGTGGCAGAGAGCAGTGGCAGTGGAAGAAAAAGAAGAAGAAGAAGAAAGGGAAGAGAGAAAGAAAAAAGAAAGTGAACAAGTTATATTCCATTATTACTAACAGATTACATATGGACCATGCCACATGGAATAAAAAATCTGTCAGTAAAAGGCTCAAGGTAGTAAAACGTGCATCTATTTTTTCACTTTCGTCGGCATTCCATCAGTATTATTTAACATTTACTAACGGAAAGCCTACTACCGTGTGGCACTCCGTCAATAATCCGTCAATAAATGGTTTGCTTCCTGCCAAAACGTTCTGCCCTTATTTTTCCTATATAGTCGTTATTTCGTCTGTAGCTGGTCATATTTACTGACAGATTACTGATAGAATGCCTATTGCAGCATATAATTCTGTCAGTAAATGACTTAATTGCGCTAAAATATTCCCGCGTATTTTTTTTCATCTGTAATTGGTCACTAAACCATTGATAAAATTCGATCGGTGTCCATTAGTATACTCCATCTGTAATCCATCGGTAATATTGCTTTTTCGTCAATAAATGGTCAATAAAGAGATGTACATTGTTAGAAACTATTCCGTTAGTATTCTGTCAGTATTTGGTCATTATTTAGATATAGATTAGTGTCCCTCGCTAATTTTCGTCAGTAAATCGTTGGATTTTTATAGTGTGTGCAAAAAATCTAATAAAAATATTATACATGCAGAAATAACAGTAGGATAACACGCAAAAAAACAGGTCTTATTGCTAAGGATACCATAATCACTGGCTAAAAATGAGAGATATCATTTTCATTTTTTGAAAAAAAAAAAGTTTTTCATGCATTTTTGTTTTGCAATGACTATTAATAAACCATAATGACAAACAATACTTAATATAGAAGTATATTTACCATGAATAATTATATGTTGTATTGCAAGGGGTGTTTGAGCATTCATTATGAAAGTATTGGTTAAAAGTGAAAAGACAAATAAAAAGAAAGCAATTTATATTAAGAATGTAGTTTATAAAGAAGTTCTGGTATTTAACATGCGCCATAATTTAAGAAATAATATTACATAATATTCATTTAAATTATTTACATGTCATATAACATTTATATAAATATTTAAAATAAAAATATTTGCAAATTAAATTATATTTTAAAATGAGTTATAATGAAAATTAACGTGCGAAACATATTAAAAAAACTAGCGTGTATATATATATATATATATATATATATATATATATATATATATATATATATATATATATATATATATAATAATCAAAATTTCTTTTTTCACCCACAAGGTGGCTATTACAATATTATTCTTAATGTCTAAACTTGATTTATTTTTATTGTCCTTGATAAAATTATGACTGAAAAATTAGAAAAGAATACTAAAATATTATGTGATTTTACGCTTAGTTTAAAGGCAGACAATGATTTTTTTTATGATATTTTAGCCTACTTAATTTAACGCCAGTTGACACATTAGTAACAATTTATTTTTTTTTTTTTGCACCAATAGTAATAATTTATTTAAGAACATCAAAATTACTGATATAAAAATTAAAAATAAATATTATTTTTTTACATAGCGTCCCCATGTCATATATATATATATATATATATATATATATATAAAGGGCAATGTTTTAGTAAAGTGAACGCTGGTTACACTTATTATGAACCCAATGTTACAGTTAATGTGTCATTTTCTTCTCAACCATTCTATCTTTGGCAAAATTATAGATCTAAAGGGAAATCAGAAAGAAAGAACCTGATATACCATTAGATCTGAGGCTAAGGATCTGAATTGCTGATAGCCGACTAAGAGTATTTGGTGGAATTAGACCCTGAATTCCTTCTCCAGGCAACCTTAGGGCTATAACTCTTGAATGATCACTATTGCAGGTCTTTTTTTTTTTTTGCCAAATGATCACTATTACAGGTCACTCCTGTCCTTTCACTACATATAGAAGAGCTCTTATTCCAATTGAGAGAGTGATGAATACTGTGAAGCATGAATGGTGGTTCAACGAGGTGGTTGCTCTGTCGGCTATTATTCTTGAGGTCTCCATGAACTCGTCTATTAGCGATTCTAGAAAAGAGGGAGGCCACAAATCATGAAATTGATTTTTCAAAACTTGAAATGTAAATGGTTTTTGAGAATTGTTGTTTTTGGAATTTAGACTATATTTAGTTTGCATGATAGAATGCACAATAAATAGAACAATTATTTTAGGGGAATAGAATAAAGTAAAAATAGAATAATTATTTCAATTCTATAATTTAGTTTATACTATAGAATAACTATTCTATTCACATAATGATCATAATATTTTTATAAATTAATTTCACTATTAATAATAAATTAAATATAATTTTACTAAATTTTATTTAAAAAAAATTTAAATGCATAATAAATAAAATTTTTATTTGACTTAAAATTTAAAAAAAATAAAAATGAAAATCTGAAAATTAAAAAAAAAGCAATAATAATGAATTTGAATTTGTTAATATTTTGTAATAATAAAAATAGAAATACTCTATTTTATAGCCTAAAAAATATAAATTTTTTAATATTTTGTAAAAAATATATATTTTATAAAAATTATGGAATTACTTTTCTATGAAATTACTATTCTTATCTAAAATTTGAATTAAAATTTAAAATAACTATTATATATGAAATATTATATTTTTTAACTATTTCACGAACTAAACATAGTCTTAAAGTTTAATGAAAAGAATTGATTTTTTTTTTTTTTCATTAAACAAGGAAACGGTTTGCTATTATTCTTGGTTATTTTATCATTCTGTTTGAGGTTTCTTAACCTTGAAATTAAAATCTGAACTTGAGATTTTGGTGTCCTCAATTGTTAATTTTTTTAATGGTGAATTAGCATCTGAGTATGATATTCCTTCTGATTTCCCTGAAGAATGGTTGCTAAAGGAAGAATACTAGCATGTTAACTGTAACGTGCGAACACAATAAGTGTTAACGGCGTCAAACGGCATTAGGTAGATTGAAACTAATGTGTAAACGCACTAAAGTTAATGTATTAAAGTGTGTAAAAAAAAAAAAAAAAAGAAAGAAAACAGAGTACCTTTCAAAATAAAAATGGCCTTTCAAAGGGGACCCAAATAATGTTGGGAAAATGCTGGGAAGGGGAAGAAGCCACAAATTAAAAGAAAAGATTTACAGATTGAGGTAGGCAAGATTGTAAATACTTGTTGATCAGTTGAACACGAACGAGAAGCTAGAAAAACCAATCGTTACAAAGAATGAATATAATAATTTCTCTTTTTTCTGTATTTGTTTCAGATGCAACATGCCATCAGCAGAATTAAGTATGAACAAAATCATGATGAAAATGAGTTATTTAGCAAACAATCACGACGGAGGAGCAGCAGGGACGCTATACAATGATTTCAGTTGCCTGCTTATCAGCTTGCTGTTATGAAGAGCCATTTGAAGTTGCACATCATCAGACCACCATTGTTCTAAGCCATGAGCCTCAAGAAACTTCTGATTTCCCTTAGACATTACAAAAAGCTTTGCTGCAACTTGTCCATTTGACATGTTTGTATAATCCATATTCTCCTCATTAGCAGCATGTTTATCTTCAAGTCCGTTTGGATCAGTGTAATAACAACAGATATAGTCGCTGTTATTCACATATAAATGAGGAACCCATTTTTTCAATCCTCTAGAAGTTTTGTCCCTGAAATATGGCACCCAATTCCTCAATCCTGTGGTAGAAGTTTTGTCCTCCACATCGTTGCTGGCTTGAGATTCATTATTTGAAGGAAGAATTGATTTAATTTTCTTCCAGGCAAATCCCGCTCTTTCCCCAATATTCCTTAAGCTCATGGCAATAGAAATTGATGGAGGATTAAATAAATGAGTCTCCACATATATCCCTTCTTTAGCTAATGCTTTTCCCACTTGAAGAGCAAAGCCAGCACCCAAGGAATGGCCTGCAATGCATACATTACTGCTTCCATAGCTTCCAGCAACTGATTTTAATGCCTCCAGTGCTACTTTGAATCTCACAGAACCCTTCAAGCTTTCCCAGGCTAGAAAACGGAGGTCATCCTCAATATCCCTTCGGATTGTTGGACTTCTGAGTAGTGTTCCCCGGATTGCTAAAACAGCTTTAGGAGCTCCACTAGGTCTGATGAGTATCATATCAGCAAATGCTGCTTGTCGGTCCCATTCTAATACTGCACCAAATATAGATCCATCTCTTTCATCAACTAATGTTTGGGTCAGTTTGTACTTGAAGGTCATCCACCATTTTGGAGCAAGGCCATTCTCTTCTGTTCTATTTTCTTGTCTATCAAGCTCGAGCAAGTAGACTGCTTGAATGAAACAAGCAATTACTGTTCTCTTGTAGTTCTCATCCTTCCTTCATGAATAAACAATTATTTGTTAAGGCTATTATTGAGCAAATATTATCAGATATTGTCACATAACATAGGGAAATTTGTGTAGGTATGAATGAATCTTTCCAAGTAGAAGGGGAAAAAAAAATATTACTAACACCAAAGCCATAAATAAAAGGGTGAACAAGCTTTCGATATTAGTAATCCACTAATACCAATGAACTGATTTCAACCAAACAACAATCTATCAAAATCAAGCATTTCTTCTTATTTATTAACCCAAGAACAAAGATTGGTACCTATTAAGCACTATACGGTAAAAAGTTACAACTAAATTTACCACCCAAAAGAAATTAAAAGCCACTGCCAATGAGTTTTGACTAAGTGGTTTTTGAATTGTCATCTAGAGGTCTAGAGGTTATGAGTTTGAATCACAGTCGAATCCAACTAACCAGAAAAGAAAACAAAGAACCAAGAGCTAGTAACTAGGGATTGATACCCCATATCCACAAAGACCTAACATTTATTCATAATTCAAATCTACCAAAACTAAACAAGGGTTTCGTGAGTTCAAGTAGTAACAAGCAAAGAATCAATGGGATCAGAATCACATTACTGCAAATTTTTAGAAAGACATGATTCCATGTGTTAGTAAACACAAAATAAGGATAATTGGGATATCAGAATGTGGACTCCATAGTTCTCAAATTACTGATTAAATCATGCGCAAAAGATAACTGAACTGGTGTTGATCATTGTTATACCTCAGATATTTCAACTTCCAGATGATTGCCTGTGATTATTTACTTCATAAATTAGAACATTAAAACATTGTACTCCATATTTAATCATAAAAGGCAGGTAACTTGAAACTAGATCAAAATTAAAAAAAAAAAAAAAAAGTATTAAAAGAAAAATTAGTTGAATTAACTTAAATTTGACTTAAATTTCTCAAATCTCATAAACCCATTTGCTAAACCCCTCTGTTCATACATATATTAAAAAATCCCCACTGCCCTTTTACTTAAAACTACAATTAGTTGCGAATGGGTCAATCAAAAATTCTAATACCCAGAAAGCTAAACACAGAAAAATTAAAAATTTATACCCAGAAAAGAGAGAGAGAGAGAGAGAGAGAGAGAGAGAGAGAGAGACTAACCAACTGGAATTGATAAGATCTCTCCAATTGGGAGAAGCAACATTTCGAGGCCCAGATACATGAAATGCATATGGGTGTGATTCCTTTTCTGCTACCGCTTCCTCTGTTTCCTGATTTTCCATTTTGATATCGTCTATTATTCTCCTCTTCAATAGAATTTTGTCTTTTTGCACGCCAATGCCAGAGAGTTGAGACTCAGACTCGGAGAGAGAGAGAGAGAGAGAGAGAGAGAGAGTTTTTCTTTTTTCCACAGCCAAGTGTAGAAGTCTAAATAAAAAGTAATCATCTCTAAAGCATAACGGTCATATTTCCAAATTGTCTTTTTTTAATGAAAACCAATTGCACATAGTTGTGCGAAATTTTGACAAATAAATGAAAAAAATTCCGATTATTAATTTGAAGTTGGCCGTGCCTTGGGTCATTAGCTGCTGGTAATTTGTGAAAGGAAAAAGTTTTGGGATTTTTACGGAAAGACCTAAAAAAGTAAAGTTGATCATTTATATAGGCTCAGTTGTAAAATCTTATATTTATATGCCACCTATTATTTTTGTGAGGGTAAATTATTATTTAATTCTTAAATTTTGATGAAATTAATATTAAAATCTTCATATTTTGCAAAACTACTGATTACATGCTTATATTTTTATTCTGTAAAACCTTTTGTTCATTCTATCCAAATTTTTGTACTTTTCCATTCAAAGATGAAAAAAAATTAAAAAAAAAAAAAAGAAAAACAATTTTATTCCTATAATACTCTCTACTCTTCTCAATCTTCTCTCTCTCTCTCTCTCTTTCTACCCCTCGTTCATTTTAACCATAAAATCAAAACAACAATCATCACAAACAACCAACAAATCACTCTATCTCTCTCTTTCTATCTATTTGTAGATTTTTCTATGCGTTGGTACTTCAATGCCACTGTCTCTATCTCCACTTGTTGCTCTACTAAAAGCTAACAGTGTTGCTTGTCGTAGTCACCTGATCTTGGTTCACTGCTAGTAGTGGTGGTCTGTTACAGTTGGATTTGAGACTTGTGGTGATTTACAGTTGATTGCGCCCATTGTCGAGATTTGTAGTTCGACATTTATCACCGATGATAGGACATACAATCTTCAATTTTTTATTTTGTTTTTGCTTCTTACATATGATTACAAGGAAACAGATATACAATTTTTAATTTGCTTCTTGATTGAGTCTTTAATTTCTCTGTGGATTATGAGTTGCAGTGCCCATTCATTGGTCTGAATCATTTTTTTTTTTTTGCTATTTCTATAAGTTGCTTGATTAGCAAAGAAGGGACACAAGTAATGAGTATGCTACAAACCTAGTTCCATTTGCCAATTTATTTGGCTTTACACGTTTGAAAGCAATAAGAATACAACAAAGAGGGATAGTAACAAGCGTTTGCTATCAATTTGATTACATTTTAATTTCATAATTTAAAAGATGAATTTAATATTACTGAATCAATTTTACTTTTGTTACTGAGGAAATCTCTATTGCACAAGGATCTCCAAGTGAATTCCTGTTAGAATTAGAAAATCATTAAAAAGATATTAAAAAAATTAGAAAATCATTTTCTTAATTAAACCATTTTTCTCAAATGACTTGAAAAGAAATTAAAATTGTAAAGCCCTTTTGTTTCATGGCAGTGAAGGGAAAATTTAAGTGAAAATCACGGGTGTTTTAGTCATTACACAAGAATTTAAGGGAATTTTGGACGGAAGGGCTAAAAGGTTTGATGAAATAAAACTACAAGGATGCAATCATTAATTTCTCAAAATACAAGGATCTTAGTATTAATTTCACCAAAAATCTAAGGACAAAATAGTAATTTATCATTTTTGTTACTTTATACGTTTCTTTGTATACAAGAAGAAAAAAATAATAATAAATTTTATCAAAAAATGGCAAGTTTTTGAAGATTCAAATTAAAAAAGATTTGGGTAAACCTCTTGATAGTAAATCGGAACCAAAGAACCTAAAGGAAATCAAAATATCAATAGAGTTTTGAAGATTTATTCAGTTCAATTATAAAAATTAAAAAAAAAAATCTAATTCTTCAATTATTTGAGAAATAATTCGAATTTCATACATACATTCCAATAAATTTTGTATTGTTTTAACTGTCATTGCATTGAAAATCTTCAAAACGAATAGATTATATGATTTTTTTTTTTTTTTTACAAACTTAAAAGCTTTAGAAGATGAAATTTCAAAATATGTAGAAAATCGAGAAATTAGTGATATTTTGTACCAAAATGCAGGAAACAATATAATTTTGTCTTCTTTTAAGTGTTATTGCATTAAAAATCTTCAAATGGAAGAGATTATATGATTTTTTTTTATAAACTTAAATGCTTTAGAATATGAAAATTGGATTATAGATATGAAAACTGCAAAAAAGAAAAAAAAAGGCAATAGGAAATAATATATTGATAGCAATATGTGCCCCACAAGCCATATAATAGTTATGTAATAGTAGATAATAATTCTCAATGATATTATAAATATATTCATTATGTGAAAAGGGTTTCATATTATTTAATATATTTTTTAAGTATTCGTAAGAGAATCTATTATCAAGTGTTGAGAATATGAGTGACTGATTGCTCTTGTACAAATATTTTAAATATTTTCATGGTCATAGGATTGCTGACTGGGCATCATTAATTTCGAATGACCATCATCTCTGTTGATTTTCTATAATCAATATGTAATATGGATGATTATAGAGACAGTGAATCTTACGCTGCTTGACATATGATGTCGATATAAACACGTGGATATTCATAGGATGAATAGTTAAACTGTGACGTTAGATGATAATAATATGGAGATTTTACTATTTGTCAATTATTTATAAACTAAGTCATAATAGTGCATATAGTCCTTTAATTAAGGGATACTATAGCTCATACATAGATTGATACGAACCCCAAGTATATTAAATTTGAGACCCAATACCTTTGCGCTTGGAAGTGTGAGGCCTTGCTTGAGCACCGGTTCGTCCCCTAGAGGGAATCAGGATGCTCATTCGGGTTTAAATTCACGATGGAACCCTCGGGTTTAGATTTGGTTGATTTTGAAAATAATTTTGGGAGTCGCCACCCTAATTTATTTTTAAATGGGAAAACTAAGGAAAAACCCAATTTGACTCTAATTTATTAATTTTTTACTTTAATTTGCCCGTGGATAAAATTACTAGTCTCGAACCAGGTTGAGCTCGGGGACTAAGTTTTTTATTTTAAATAATCTAAATTTGGCTCTTAAATTTAATTTGACTTAAAAATTAATTTCATGAATGACAAATATTATAAGATGATAATTGTAAATAAGATGCATGAATATGACATAAGTGCAAGGTGAAAATTAAAATAAAATATCCACAAATTAAAAAGGGAAAAAGGGGTTTATGGGTTGATCAGATTAATTTTGGTTTGGTGAGAGTGAGGAAAAAACGCTGATACCTTTGCTTTTGGCAGGCGGAGAGTTTTACCGGACCGAAGTTTCATTTTATCGAGACCTAGTAATTTGATGGATTAGAAGATTAATTAATTAATTAAAATGATTAATTAACTAATTAGTATGATGAAAAAGATGGATAGATTAATTAATTAAAAAGATTAATTAATTAATTTAGATGAAAGGTGGATTGAGAAAAAGGATCAATTTAGTTTTGGAAAAAAAAGTGATTAATTAATTAATTAAAAAGATTAATTAATTATTTTTAATTTTAAAAAAAAGAGTTTTAGTTAATATAAATGATTAATTAACTTAGTTAGGGTGAGATAATTAATTAATTAAAAAGATTAATTAATTAATTAAAGAGTGGTTGGAGGGAGAAGAAGAGAGGAATTAGTAGATAACCATCAATACTAATTCAAGAGGTGTGTAGAAATGAGAAGTGGAGGGGGGTATTTATAGGAAAAGTGAGTGAGGGTAGTTTGGGAAGTGGAAAAGTGAAAAGATCAAAAGGGTACAGCTAGAAAAAAGCAGAAAAATTAGATTGAGGGGTATTTTGGGGACTGCAGGCGAGTAGTGGGGCCCACACCACCAGAGGCCTGGGCAGCACCACAGGGTCTCTAGGTGGCGCCACTGGTGGTCTAGGCGGTGCGCCGCCCAGGAGGGTGGCACTGCTACCCAGATTGTCGGCGGCGCCGCCGACAATTGACGTGGTGCCCTTTTTTTTTTTTTTTTTTTTTTTTTTTTTTTTTTAAGATATTGGTTGGTTTAGGAAATTTGGATATCTAGTGGCAATGTAATTAAAGGCTAAAAAAATTTCTTTTGGGGGAACACCCACCTGCTAATCGGTTAGCGAGACCATGTAATGGCTTTACATAACACGTTAAACTCAACAAGTGCTAAGATTGCGGTTGGATGATAAGAGTATAAAATCGAGAGTTCACAGAAAGCAACTCCTTGGAAAGCTAAATCAGATTTTTCCCAAGTCCGCGACCTAATTCCAACCCGTGATAAAGCACCTTGAAATATGATCACTTTTGGATGATAATCTCTACAACAAAATACCAACTTGTGAAAGAGAATCTTGGAATAAATATGCACAAAGTAATTAGCTTTGATTATATGAACATGATTCAAGTACGAATAAAAAATAAGAGATAACACTCTTAAAAAAAACTGAATTTTTATTTATTAAAATCTTACATGAATGGTTGAGTTTATATAAAAGCTCAACCTTAAATTGGAATAAAACATAGACTAAGCGAATCTTTCCTAACAAGAATTAAAAATTTCTAGTTAGATATTGATTCCTAGACAACTAATAATTATAGGTTCAACCCTAAATTGGAATAAAATATAGACTAGGGAATCTTTCCTAAACAAGAATTAAAGTTTTCTAGTTAGAAATTGATTCCTAAACAACTAATAATTATAGGTTCAACCCTAAATTGGAATAAAACATAGACTAGGGAATCTTCCTAAATAAGAATTGAAGTTTCCTAGTTATAAATTGATTCGTACACAAGAAATAAATCTAAACTCATTTTGCACTTTAAACCTAACATAAATAGGCCCAAAACTCACTAATTACATAAGCAAACTTAATTTAATTGAACTTGGACTTATATCATATTGATAGGGCCCAAAACATCAAAAACAAACTAAAAGCCTAGGTACATGCCCATGTTTTAAGCTTGACTCTTCATGTATTTGACCCCAATCACTTGGAATGTGTTTTAATCTCTTCATTTTCACATTAGGTTTGAATATGTTGATAAAATCCTTGAAACTTTTATGAATATAATTAGATCAATATGCAAAGCTTAAGATCCAAATATCCTTGATTAGTTTATAGGAAACTTCATATAACCTTATTTTCTTCTTGAATGATCCATCAATCATGCACAATGGTTATATTGCATGTCTCTGTAAGCTATCTTGATAGAAATGACAACCTTGAAAAACCTTCTTGAAATCTTTATCATGCATATATTTGTGAGCTTCTTGCAAGGTATATGGATTCTCATCATAGATGGTTAGAATTTATTAGGCATGTGATAGTTCTAATTTGTTATGTATGGAGGTAAGTGATCGCCAAAATATAATTAATTACCTTGAGTAAATGATGTATAGATCCTATGCTATCTGGTTATTCTTGATAACTAAAGTTTCTAACCAGAACAGTAAAATTCACTAGAAAGAGTTCTAATAAGAATCTAATCTCATTAAGAATTAGAATCGAAATAAAGACATAGAATTGAAGTACATTAGAGTTTGACATAAACCATTACCCTAGCTGAGATTAAGATCCTCAATAAAGGAATTTTAGTGTATGATAATTTATGATAAATAGTCCATATAATGTTTAAAGTAATCAACTATAAACATTATTTCTAATTAGGTAGTCGTGATATAGAATGCTAACTATCATTCACGACTTATGGGCCTAAGTGTTAAGTGGAATTTCACATCAGTAGAGAAAAATATTTTCTGATTCCCATGGCTAAGTAGACATGAACCTAGAATGTCATACACCTAATAGTGATTACCTTTCAATTATAAAAGGTTTACCATAATAATTAATTAAAGTGTTGAATTAATTGATTAGTAGTAAAATGATTAAATATGTAATTAAATTTACAATGACCCTAGCATGTCCTAATATTTAATATATAAAGGTTTCGATTCTATTAAATCTTAATTTGTATACGATGCAAATGAGCAAGATTAAATTGAAAATGATTTAGACTAAATCGAAGACTTAATTTTTAGCTAAGTAAAACCCTAAACAGATAAGATGTGGCCTAACCCCCCATATTTGATATGGAAAATAGGTAATTTAGGGGCTAGACAAAATTTACTATTCATAAGCTTTTATGATGGGTGTAGAGGTTAGAGAATTTTCTACTAATGTTAAAATTATAATTACATCTTTTTGCTTATGTCATGACCCACTTTCTAGGCTGTGACTGTTCTAGAGCTTAGGTAGACATAAAGTCACCTAAACTTGTATAATCACATCAATCTCAACATTTTACATATTCCATATTATATCTTATCCCAAGATTGAAACCCAATTACTCTTTGTCATATTAATTATTACTTCGTCTCTTCATTTAGCCAAAGCACTTTAATGCCATTTCATAACCATTGATTGGAATATCATTCTTAAGTACTAATAAATACTATTCGTACATTCTTACTTGCTATCATAAATATTTATATATAACAATTACTACCATTTGTTTACAATACTCTCCAACACAATACATTTTAGTACTAAACCTTTAAATACCATGGAGCTGTAGATCGATTATCTTTAAAGCAACACAAGCAAAACTTAAAACATAGCAATTTAGCATAGCAAGTCCCAAGTGAAGAAGCATAGCTTGGAATTTAACTTACTAATGAGTCACCCTAACTTGAAAAATTTTAAACAACTATGGAATGAGACAAGATCAGTGAATACATAATAATATAACATAATATAAAGGCAAAATAAGATATTACTTGGATAGATTCAAGATAGCAATGGCGTGATGTTAATCAAAATTGGACATTTGAGTTTTTAAATACATTTTAGCAGAAATAATAATGTCTTAGAAGCTGAAAGACTCCCACATAGAAGTTGAAAGACTCCCACACATGAATATTAAAGAGTGGCGGCCTAAGTCTTTCTCGCTCACTTGTTCGCTCACATACATCATATTATGCAAGACTGATCGGGCCTTGCAGTTAGGCGTTTCCTTCTAACAGAGGTTGGGTACTCTCACTTTATCTATGAGTTTATACCAAGTGCACAAGGTTTGATATATTTCCTCACATCAGAGAGGATTTTTGCTTAATCATGGGTAGCAACAAAAGTAACAAGATGGCATAATTACATCATATTATTAAGTACTCATTTTAAACTCTTTTGCTCTTATTGATTGTTCACTCTTGATTATTTTAGTATCTTTCATGGTCTTGAGAAATTTCATTGCCCTTGCCTTGAGGTTCTACACCATATTATTTTAATTACATATCAATTAGTAATCAATAATTTTACTAGTCATAATTTATCTATTTTATACTTGTTTCACTATTTCAACTCACAATGGAGGCATGCTAATAATGCTACATTTATGCATATTCCCATTTCAATCATTTCCAAGCTTAATTCCTTATTCAATTTCATGAATTCAAATTTAAATGTCATAATCCCCAAATTGATCCATAAACCCTAGAATTTGGGCAAAACTTTCAATTTCCTTTCTAATCCTCAAATTAATCATAGATTCATCAAATTAACACTTAAGCAATTAATTCCCACTAATTATTTTGAATTAATTCATTCTTCTTCATAAGAACCCTAACTTGTCCCACTTAGGTCAAATTTGGAGAAAACCTATAATTCCTCATCAAATCTTCAAATTAGTTATAGAAATGTGAAATTAACATAACATAAAACATATATGATCATTCAATTACCAAAATCTAGCATTAGAACACCAAGTTCCCCTTTTAACTAAGTTTATGAAACTAAAATTTTTAAGTCTTGAACTAAGTTTCCAAAATTCATTTTAACACTTTCAAATCCTTTTTCTCCATCTAAAATAACATTAGATGCTTTAAATTAGAATTTAGAACACTTCCTTGACTATTTCTAATGTTCGCCGAAAGTATTTTTCATGCTTCCTTTATCTATTTTCACATTAATCCTTTAATTTTCTAATCAAATCTCCTTATTTCAACTAAGAACATCAAAACTACATCTTGTATAAACACCCTTATATGGTTAAATTTATGTACATAGTGTAGAAGAAATTTATGTAACTTAAATACTAAAATTATACTTAGAACATAGAAAGGAAAAATGGACATGATTTCTCACCTTGGTTAGCTTTGATTTGTTAAGTTTCTTATTGATGTTGGTGTAGAGAAAGTTTCCTTCTATTAATGTGAATTTTTGGTGTAGAGATAGGCAAAATAATGTTCATAACATAAGTTTGCATACATATATATGATAGGTTAGATAGTGAGGATTTGATCAAGCTAAATTCAATGGTCAACATTTAATCACAATAGGTGGCTATAATTTGATATACAATTATGATGTTCATTATGTTGGTATGGGAATGCTAAAAATGCACCTAGACTCATATGTAGAGAGGATGAGAGTTCAACTTGTTTAAGATTTTGACTTGGTTAATTTTTATGGCTGACTTGGTTAATTTTTATGGCTAACTTAGTCAATTTTTGCGACTATCTCTAAAACATCAATTTCTACTTGTCTTGGGCCAACTATTCTAACCCATAAGTTATGATGTTTATTCACTCTTGGGCCTATGGGTCGGCCACCACCTATTGGGATTGGGCCTTTGATGTTCCAAGACCCATTAATAAGCCTATATGCCTATTAACATACTTAGAAAATTTTCTTTTAACTTCCTTTCTTTCCTTTCACTTTGACTTTCAAATTTGTGTTATCTAACTTCTTTATATACCTTATTAGTTATCATATGAATTCTATTTAATTCATTAGAGCACAATTAGTCATGATAAAATCATAAACTAGATAAATATTTTGTATGGTATCACAAGGTTTCTAACTGATTCCCTTTCATTTCTATACTATGCTAACATTTGAAAACCTTGTCTCTAGTATCATTAGTAGATAAGATGAGCTATGGAATCCTTGGGATCCTTGGGTATTGCATTCTATCCCCCTTACAAAAAATTCATCCATTAATTTTTAAAAGAGCTTACCTATTAATGGTGAAACAATTGTGGACACTTTTGAAGCATGTCATCTTTATTTCCCCATGTGAATTCTTCCATATTGTGGTTATTCCATTGAACTCTGACTATTGGTATCTCTTTGGTTTGAAACCTCCTCACTTGTCGATCCATTATAATGATCGATACCTCTTCACAGGAGAGGTCTTTGTCGATCTCGATTAATTGTAGTTATAATACATGCGAAGGATTAGGAATGTTTCCTTAAAATTGACATATGAAAGACTAGATGAACATGTTCTAATGCTAGAGGCAATGCTTATCAGTATGAAACTTCTCCAACCTTGTCAAGAATCTCAAAAGGTCCGATGAAGCATGGGGATAATTTTCTGTAATACCAAAGTTTTCCCTAACCTATTAGAGTCAGAAATGGTGACACATAATGTCAATCTACTATACCATTCAAGGCCTTTCTAACATATTAAGAATTATAAGAATATCATAAGAAGAAATTTTAAATGAATAATGTGACAATGAATAAGAATATAATCAGTTTTAATAAGCACTTTCATGATAAAATGAAAGTCAAACGAAGTTTAACTTAATGTAATTATATTAATAATTCATTTGAAATGTGAATCTAAAGTGTTAGTGAATGGGCATTAACATCTCCTAAGTCATTGAGAGAAGATAATAGTGATATGAGAAGTTGATTTCAATCAAAGTTACAATGGTACAATAGAAGTCAAACTTAGTTTGACCTAGTGAGTCTATATGATTTACATACTCGAACAATGACAACGAAGGGCTAAAAAATATGCACTATAAAGTGAATAAGATTTATCTGGTAATGTCCAAAGGGTGTAGTGATATTAGAAGATAGAAATATGTATATCAAAGTGAAAGAAATGAAATGGAAAATGTATTAAGTTACCAAGTTTGAAATGTGCATATATGGGCTTGTTAATGGGCTTTTGAACACCAAAGGCTCAAGTCCCGTTGGATGGCTCACCCATTAGGCCCATGGTTGAATAAACATAAATTTAGCTAGAGTTAAGAATGGTTAACCAAGGTTAAGTTTGATGTTAGAAAAGCTAGCCATTTGTATACCGGTAAAAGGTTCTTCACAATTATATCAACCTGCTCTTGCTCAGTTAGTCGATTCACCATTTAGGCTGATTTTTCTCTCCACCTCGTAAGGAACAAAGAGAAAGATTCCTTTGGGTTTTGCTTAGTAGTTTCCAAATCTCTCCTTTTGATATCCACTTCAATGTTATACTCATACTGTTTGACAAATGTATTGCAGATATCATCCTAAGACCTCTTTTGACTTATATCTAGGTCTAAAAACCATTTCACAATAGTTCCAGTTAGGGATTATTGAAACAACTGAGCAAGAAACTCATTATCTACCCCCCTAAGGGAGCCATTGCCCCCACATGCATCTTTAAATGAGTTTTAGGGTAGGTCGTCCCATTAAATCTAGCACTTTGAACTTTGGTGAAATTCTAGCATTAGGAAAGAGAGCTAAGGAACTGGTATCAATCACATCATCATGTTTCTTAATGTTTTTGAGGGTTTTTTCCATAGATTCAAAATTTTCCATTAAGGCTTTAATATTCATGTGGGAAGAAAATTCCTTTCCTTAAAAAAGATTTAAAGGAGAAGGAGTGACAAAATGGATGACATTTGGTATTTGGGAAGTGATAGATGATGAAGTAACATTTGGAATTGGGACAGAGGGTGAAATGATATTTGGAATGTAAGGGGCATCAACTATAGCTTTTCCTAAGTGATAGATGATGGAGTAACATTTGGAATTGGGACAGAGGGTGAAATGATATTTGGAATGCAAGGGGCATCAACTATAGCTTTTCCTTTATCAGTCCAGTCAATAGGAACATTGGGAGAGAAAAAGACATTTGTAGTAGCTTGGGTCATGCTAGGAATGGCTTGGATTGGTGCAACATTTGAGCTAAGGCTGGCTCAACTCATTATAGCTTGAACCTCCTCTAAAATCAGCTATCTTTGCTCTTTGAAATGGGCTTGCTGAGCCTCCATAATAGGTTGAAAATTCCTCTATTGCTTTAAGAAAAGACTCATTAAGAATGAATTTAGTTGGGCTTCTTCCTCTATATTAGTTGCATACATATCACTCTCTTTTAATCCACTCATTCCTTCGGCCATCTTAGGTACCTTGTGATAAGGAAAAATGTCATAACCCAACTTAGTTAGCTATGATGATCCTAGGACATGGGAAGACATAAGGTCACCCACACCCGTAGAATCCTTAGCTTATGTAAAATTACTTATCAAATACCCATATCTTATTCAATTAAATAATAACTTATAAAATTTATGGAATAGGCCCATAAACTTCTTGCATCTTAAAAACAATTCTTATAAACCAAAGTCAAAGGAAAACATTTGAAAATAACTCAAGAAAATAAAAGTTCAAATAATCCCAAACTTAAAACCACGAAACATCAATTTCCAGTCGATTCTCTAGTACTTCACTTATCACCCTCGGAGTTGAGTTTGGCTGAAGGGAACAAGAAGAATGGAAGAACGGGATAGAGAGGAGAGAAAAGACTAAGAGAGAGAGAGAGACCGTTGGTGGGGTTCCGGCCGGTGGTGTCGAGCACCACCACTATCGAGCACTACCACTATCACTGGGTAGAGCATCATTCAACAAATTTAGGGAAAGTGGCAGCACTCCAATCAGGCGGTGAACTGCGGCATACGCAAGGAGAGAAGAACCTACTAGCACTGAGACTTCAAATGCAAATTTCATTTGATTCCAGCGGCCAAATCGAGCAAGGCCAGTCTCGTTTGACTCCTGGTGGTAAGGGCTTCCTTTTGGTACCTGCCATGCCTCTAATGGGCCACCATAAGTAGAGATTAGAGCTATGGAGGGCAAAGCTTTTGAGACATTTTTTGGCAAAACAGCGGCGTAGGGTGGTGAGTGGATGTGCTTTTCGTGATCCTGGTGTTGAGGTGAACCTGTTGGTGTGAAGATTGCCTAGATTTGCCACCAGTAGTAGAGGCATGTGCCCGGTTATGAACCCTCAAATTTGCACCATTAGGATCCGACTGTAACTTGACACTTGCTAAGATTCGTACCCTATGTATATGGTGATCCTGCTAGCCGGTTAGTAGGAAGGAGTCAACGAGGCAGCACCCCGTTAGAAAAAAATTTTCTTGAAACTTGCACATTTAGATGATTAGCACTTGATTATGAACCCATAGAATCAAACTGGGCTCAAATCGGATCAAAAACGGATGAGAACGAGCCAAAAGACGAAATGCGGCAACCCGTGGGCCTGCTGCGATAACTCGCAGCCTACTACGATAACTCGTAGCCAGCTGCGGTTACCGCAGCTACCTTTGTGGTTATTGTAGAGGTCCATGTAGTAGCCAATTGGCTATCACATTCATCTCTGTGGTAACCATAGAGCACTCTACAGTTACTGCAGTCGACGCACCAGTTACAGAACCGAATCCTTTTCAGAGTCCTACCCGAAAATTGTTAATTTTTAGCTCCAAACTTCTCTTATAAATACCTTGCACCTTATAACAGCTAAAGACACATAATTACATGCTTCTATAATCTCCATAAAGCTTTCTAAACCCTATTCCTAAGCTTTCTAATCATCAAAACCCTCTTTCTAAACCTTCAAATCCTTAAAATCCCATTCCAAAACCTCCTCCATCACATCAAACCTTATTCATAAGCTTTCTAATCACCTTAAGTCTTATTCATAAGCTTCCCAATCATCTCAAAACCCCATTCACAAGCCTCCTAATCATCTCAAGTTCTATTCTTAAGCGTTTTAATTAAGAAAATGTTCATTTCAAGCCCCTTTCTTTCAAAAAGAATTCGTGGTTCTCAAGCAAAGGTGTTATCCAAGTCCCTCCAAGAAGAGTTCACACTATTCAAGAGTCCTTCTTCTAAAAGGAGTGCTCGTGATATCCCTAGGCCAAGGTGGAACTTAGATCCGGTGCTAAGCTCACTCCCTACATTCATCGCCGACGTAAGCCAAAGGTAAAAGTTCTTTTCTTTTTCTTTTCAATTTCAAGATCTAAATCTGAAAAGATCTAAGTTTTGCTAATTAAAATCTGACCTAATTAACAAATCTCTAAAGCCCTTTAAAATCAATCAAAACATGATAATAAAGGTAATGACTTAAAAACCCCTTCTTTGCAAGAAGGGAGAACTGCGTGGGGTTTGGTTCCCATTCAAAGGGATATGCAGGCTTGCCATCTCTAAAGCATTCAACTCCACTAAAATTAATCACTTCTTCTCTCTATCACCTTCTTGACATAGTTTAGGATCAAAATTGTTTTTCTTAAATAAAAATAAAAATTTTTAATTATTTTTATTATAATTATTTTAATACTCTCTTTCTTATTTTAGTTGTTTAGATTATATTTAGGGAATGTGTGCTTTTCCTAGAACCCATAAGGGCTAGAGGAAAGATCCCATATTTTAGCATTTTGACTTGTAATAGTTTTAAGTAGTTTTTCCTGTACTTTTTGCATCTTATGATTATCATTATCTCATATTTGTCACGTATTGCACAAGTAATATTATTTCATATATCATATTATATCTGCTCATGCAAACATAAAAACTTCTTTTTTATAAAAGCTATTTTGTATTTAAGCCAAACTAATTTCTTTGTATTGTTTTAACCAAAACCTAGTTCCCGAACCCTCTTTGGTCATTCGAGGATTAGTGCTTTTCCTTGGGATAAATGGTATAATTTTGGAGTTAATTAAATTGGGTTTTTCCTTTAATTTTCCCAACTAAAATAAATAAAATTAAAGTGGTGACTCCTTTTGCAAATTATATTTACAACTTATAATTTTCTGAACTCATAGCGGGTTCCAATCGTGATGTTTCTCCCAAATGGGCATTTTTTATTCCCTTTAGCAGATCGGACCGGGTGCTCGGGTGAGGCCTCACAGCTGGCGACTCCACTGGGGATTTAAAAATCTTTTCAAATAAAGGATAAAGTGGACTACTCTTGGTAAAACAAAAAGTTTGCCTTTTATTATAAAATGTCTTTTTTCATGCATCACTACATTGGGCTCCTTGTCCAAAACATTAGTTTCTTAGGAAAACAAAGGATAGAAAGTAACATCAAGTGGGCAACCTTCCTTAGGTCTGCTTGCCGATAGTGAAATCATCCAGCCCATGACGTATCCTCTAATCCTTTTAGAGGTGTAATGAGTATGCACATACCGTTGGACCCACGCGAGCCTCCTTGACTCACATATGGTTAGGTATATCGTATATCTAGTGTGATGGGTTCCTTTCAAACCACCCTTATCCTTTCATGTAATGACTCATAGAACCTTTCTTTAGGATTATATGCACCATAATACTAAACTTGGTATTTAATGAAATCTTTTTCAATCATTCATACATGCGTGCATGGCTTGAACCTTTTGAAGAGTCTAAAACCTATCCAAATACCTTCACACCTAAAACCCACGGTCAAAACTCAAAACCCATGGTCCACCTAAACCTATGGTTAGAACCTAAAATCCGTGGTCCACCTAAACTCATGGTCAAAACCCAAAACTCATGGTTCACCTAAACCCATAGTCCGGTCCTATCCAAACCCATGTTAAACTCATGGTAAAAATAAACCCATATATGGTACCCCCATCCAAGTCCATAATCCTTGTCTAAGCTAAACACTGACCTAACTCTATTCTAGCTTCATCCTTCATAATTCTTATCCAAGCCGAATACTGATCTAGCTTTCATCTTTCACAATTCTTACCTAAGCTAAACACTAACCTAACTTTCATCTTTCACAACTCTTACCTAAGCTAAACACTGATTTAGCTTTATCCTTAACAATCTTTACCAAAGCTAAACACTAACCTAGCTTCACTCTTATCCTTAATCATTACCCAAACTAAATACTGATTTGGTTTCATCTTTTACATTACTATCCAAATCCATGCTTCTATTTAAGCCTATGGTCCAGTCCACCATTGTCCAACTATCACCAAATCCATGGTACATCCATAACCCAATCGCAAATCCTATGGTTCCTCCATCCTTAAAGCCCATACTAAACCATCCATTACAAATCTAGTCACTTAAGGCTAAACTCTAACCTGGCCTTCCTAACTAAACTTTGGTTCCTTAAAAACTAAAATCCAACCTAGCTACTCGAAGCTAAAAATCCGACCTAGCTACTCAAAAGCTAAAATTCGACCTAGCTACTCAAAAGCTAAAATCTGACCTAGCCACTCAAAGCTAAAATCTGACCTAGCCACTCAAAGCTAAAATCTGACCTAGCCACCTAAAGCTAAAATACCTACCTAGCTAAATACCTACCTAGCTAATATCACACACCTCTACCCTCCTTTTAACTCATACCTTGCCAACCTAGCCATAAGACACCGTTGTCTATAAGCCCAACATCCTTCGCCCATTGCCTTCAAAACCAATCCATTATCCTTAGATTGACAAATGCCTGCCCTAAGTCCAATACTTTTGGCTCAAAACAATACTTTTGGCCTAACACACTACCTTAAGCCCAATACCTTTGGCCCCAGCATAATACCTTAAGCCTAATACCATTGGCCTAATACACTATCTTAAATCCAATACCTTTAGTTCAACTGGATACCTTAAGCCTGAGATCTTGACTTGTGCAACATTAGGAAATCATCAAAAGCCCAAATGCAATCATCTTACAACATATATGGGAGACCTTTTCCTCAAAGTGTGCATGCCCATCTCATTGCTTCTTTTCCAAGCACTTACCTTATTCTTTGACTTGGTTTTAAAGGTACAAATGGCAAGCCTGACTGACATGGAAGCTCTAACCAACCCACTTAAGAGGCAAGAAAAGAACCTTCAAGCTATTCTCATCTCCGCCCTAGATGCTCAACAAGCCAATTTCAATCAGTCTTTAGCTAGCTAACAATCCAATTTTAATAATGCCCTAATCCATCTTACTTCCACTTTCACTAATGCCTTGAGTTTCCAACGCCAACTTATCATCAATGAAGTAAGAGCAATGTTGAACCAAGCTAAGCCCATCAATGCTGCACCTACCATTAACATGACTCATAACTTTACATCCTCAATCTTAAACACCAATACCATTCTAGCCTCAGCCATACCATCGATCTTAAATACTAACCTTGCCTCTTCTTTGAATCCTTTTCAAAGCAAGGAAAACCCCACCTCTTCTGTTATCAAAAGACCTGTAAACTTGAACATTGATGCATTAGAGCAAAACCTCACAGTGGAAAAAAGTGTGCAAGAAGAGCAATACCTCTTCTCCCCTTGCCTCTATTGAATGGAAGGATATGGACACCCACACTCCCCTTATTGATGTCGAGCGAGAGAGTATAGAGGTAGCTGGCATGACTAGTAGGCAACCCTTGAAATCTCAACGAAGGGCTTTCACAGATTTGGGAGTTCCATTAACAGCAGTTTATAAGAAGGCTTTGAAGGCAAGAATGGTAAAACCCCTAGAACCAAGAGTCCCCCCTAATCCCTTACCAAAGAGCTACCACCCCAATGAGTATTATGAAAATCATCAAGAAGCAGGGCACCAAACCAATACATGTAAAGCTTTGAAACATAAAATCCAGGATCTGATTGATAGTGGAGATATCATCCCCTTAAAGCAAGACCCAAGACCTTAATTCAACCTTGAGTAGCATAACATGGAGAAGTTCAAGCCTAGCTAATCTGACCTATCTGAGGTTGAATTCCAAATCTAAGTTTGAGTCTGAGCCTAAGCCTAAAAGTCTGAGTCTAAGTCTGAGTTTGAGTATGTCACTTTATTTTATTTTGTCAACCATATCAGTCCCTTTTTTTGTTATTTTATAATAAAGTTTCCTTTATAGTAATACATCTATGTTTTCTTTTCATTATTTATGCATTAACTTTCTTATCTTCCTTGACTGAGTCTGACATGGATGAGCTTAAAAAAAAAAAAAGAAAAGAAAATGAAGAAAAAAGGGGTAAACATTAAATTCACCACAATTAGCATAGATCAAAATGTAGGGTGTCATTCTTTCGAATCAATAAAAGCTTCACAAGCTCCTAATCAAAGAAGGACCTCTCATCAGATAGTTGAAGCATAAGGAGCAAGTAAATGTAATTACCTATTGTATAATTGGGTAATCAAATGATGCATCTCAACAAGGGGTGACAAATTCAAAGAAGACCTCTATCAAACCTAGAATTCAAAGATCGGAGCCTCTTGACATAGCAGATCATGGTGTAATGCTTTCTCCCAAATTTCATTAATCCAAGCTCACTAAGTTGAAAATCTAAAAGGGCAGCTTAGATAAAAGTTAGAGCTAAAAAAAAAAAAGGGGAAAGAGAGAAAGCTCATCCAAGTCATCTTCCCTCATATCCAAAGTTGTTAAATTATCAATCTGTCTCATCTCATGTCTCCAAAGTCATCCTTCCTCATCAAAGGCTCATTCTTTAAAGTTATGCTGTCTTCTATGCCCTTATCTATAATAAGGCCATATCTTCCCAGAACGTCATCATTTATTGTCAGTCCATCCCATCACTTAGTTCAAAGAGTTAATACATATCTCTAGTCCATCACATTCCTATCTCTCATTTGGGACCATGATCCCCAAGTTGTCTTCCTCCATTAGCCCTTTAACCATTCCTAAGGGCTCTTTGTTTTAGCCAGTGCAGTCAGTGTGTCATCAAGTCAAATCAATTAAGTGTCACTCCAAGAGTCTCTTCAATCTCAAACAACCAGAAAAGCTTGACTCGCACTTTTCCATAATTTATGCTACAAAAAAGCAAAACCATACAACCTCCATGATTCTTTTCAGAAGTTTCAGCTTACCTTCAAACCATTCCTGAACTTTTCCATCCTAAGCCTAATTTGCAAATCATACCATCATTTCAAGCTCAAGCCATATACCACCCTTTTTTGGGGCAAAATCTCATCATGGGCAGAATAAAAAATCTCAACTCTCTTAAGACTCATCATCTTTGAATCTAGTTTCCTTGGCAAAACCAGAACTCGAGGCATATCTCCTAAAGCTTATCATTCTCAAGTTGATTAAGAAGGACTAGAACCAGTCAAGGCCCATCTTATGCCTCTTTGGCAAATATCTCATGATCTTTGAAAGATTAAATTGGCAAAACACATAATCCTTGAGAATCAAAGCCTCTTAAAGCCTGCAAACTATTCTGATGTAGCCATGTCAAAAGGTATACCCTTATCTATGAGCCTATGGTATCCTTGTGACCAAAACTTATAGCACCATACCTGAGCCAAAGCTAGCCATCCAAAGCACCCTCATAGAAGACTATCCTCAACACCTAGAAGCCTTCACCTTGAAGCCCAAATTTAGAAGCCTTCACCATGAAACCCAAAACCAAAAGCCTTTGCCATGAAGCCCAAATCTAGAAGCCTTTGCCATGAAGCCCAAAAAGCCTTCGCACATGAAACCCAAACCAAGAAGCCTTCACTATAAAGCTCACTCCTAAAAAGCCTTCACCACGAAGCCCACTCCTAAAAAGTCTTCATTTATGAAACCCATGATCTCTGTTAAGGCAAAATCTAACTGAGCCTTCGAAATTGATTGCCTAGCCTAACTTTTTTCTCTAAGCCAAGATTAGCCTCCTAGTTCTAGCATCCTAACCTGATCTCTCTGGCCAAGCCTTCCAAATGAACTCACCAGAGGGCCATAACTTGACCGAGCATCTAATATGATCTCTCACAAAGCCAAACCAGGCTGAGCTTCTAAATGAACCTAGCTAAACCAGACTCAGCCTTCTAAGATAACCCACTCATTCTAAACAAATCTCCCCTAAAGCCAAAACCAGAAGGCCATAACTGACCAAGCCAATTGCCAGACTTGACCTTCCCCAAAACTACACCTGACCTAAACCTTATCGTCTCAAAGGACTTGACCCCCCTATTCAAGCTTTCCAATTCAACCTTAAGCCAAACATTATTGCAAACTGGAGACACCTAAACCCTGCCCCAACCTTTTCTAGCCATACTTCGTTTGACCTTCCAAAGTGACTTTAATAATAGCCATTGACCAACTAGCCTCATACCTAACATGCCCATTTCACCTCTAAGCTAGCTGATCATCCAAAAAAACCAAACCGCTTTCCTTTGTCATTTTAAAGTGGGGGCACCTCCCTTCAAATATTCACATTTACAAAGTGGGGGCATCTTTCTCCCAGAAGCTTAGCACTCTCCTACCAAACTGACCCTTTATAGGTTTAAGATATCCAATCATTGCATAGTCAGATATATTTCACAATAGAACAAGTTGTAAGTCAGACTTTCGAATCAAAATGGATCATCTTTTTCTTACCAGACTAGGTCGTCATCATCCCTACCAGACAAGAATATCATTTTTTTAGCTCCTACTAGAAAGGACAACCTTAGGATTCATACCTTAAATCTGAATTAGGTATCCCTTTTAATTAGACCATCCTAGGATAACCTTAGGATCCATACCTTAAATTTGAATTAGGTATCCCTTTTAATCAGACCATCCTAGGATAGCCTTAGGATCCATACCTTAAATATGAATTAGGTATCTCTTTTAATCAGACCCATCCTAGGATAACCTTAGGATCCATACCTCAAATCTAAACTAGGTATCCCCTTTCATGAGACCCATCCTAAGATAGCCTTAGGATCCATACCTTAAATCTGAACTAGGTATCCCCTTTCATCAGACCCATTCTATGATAGCCTTAGGATCCATACCTCAAATCTGAACTAGGTATCCCCTTTCATCAGACCCATCTTAGGATAGCCTTAGGATCCATACCTTAAATTTGAACTAGGTATCCCTTTTCATCAGACCCATCCTAGGATAGCCTTAGGATCCATACCTTAAATCTAAATTAGGTATCCCCTTTTATCAGACCCATCCTAGGATAGCCTTAGGATTCATACCTTAAATCTGAATTAGTTATCCCTTTTGATCAGACCCATCCTATGATAGTTTTAGGATTCATACCTTAAATCTAAATTAGGTATCCTTTTTAATCAAACCATCATAGGATAGCCTTAGGATCATTTCACCTATAAATGTTTAGATCATCTAGGCATCCCAATGGCTCCTTATTTTCACCATTTTTTTAAAAAATCAACCATTTTCACCCAAAGATGTCTAGACGCCGACTTAGGCATCCATTTGGTTCATCTTACCATCCCTCATTTCAGGGTTTACTATCATCAGAATCACCTTTTTCTCAAAGCCAATCTTGATGAGGGGGCAGCTATGAACCCTCAAATTTTCACCATTAGGATCCGACCATAGCTTGACACTTGCTAAGATTCATGCGTTATGTATACGGCTGTCCCGTTAGCTGATTAGCGGGCAGGGGCCAAGGGGGCAGTGCCCTATTAGAAAAATTTTTTTCTTGAAACCTACACCTTTAGATGATTAGCACTTGATTACAAACCCATAGAATCAAATTGGGCTCAAATTGGATCAAAAACGGATGAGAACTGGCTGAAAGACGAAATGCGGCAACCCACGGGCCCGCTGTGGTAACTAGCAGATGGCTGTGGTTACTGCAGTCGCCTCTGCGGTTACCACAGAGGTCTATGTGGTAGCTAATTGTCTACTATAGCTAGCTCTGCGGTAACCATAGAGCACTCTGCAGTTATCACAGCCGACGCACCAGCTACCGCACCGAGTCCTTTTTAGAGTCCTACCTAAAAACTGTTAATTTTTAATCTCAAACTCCTCCTATAAATACCTTACACCTTATAACAACTAAAGACACACAACTACATGCTTCTATACTCTCCATAAAGCTTTCTAAACCCTATTCCTATTCCTAAGCTTTCCAATCATCAAAACCCTCTTTCTAAACCTTTAAATCCCTAAAATCCCATTCCAAAACCTCCTCCATCACATCAAACCTTATTCATAAGCTTCCTAATCACTTTAAGTCTTATTCATAAGCTTCCCAATAATCTCAAAACCCCATTCACAAGCCTCCTAATCATCTCAAGTTCTATTCTTAAGCTTTCTAATCAAGAAAAGGTTCATTTCAAGCCCCTTTCTTTCAAAAATAATTCGTGGTTCTCAAGCAAAAGTGTTATCCAAGTCCCTCCAAGAAGAGTTCACACTATTCAAGAGTCCTTCTTCCAAAAGGAGTGCTCATGATATCCCTAGGCCAAGGTGAATCTTAGATTCAGTGCTAAGCTCGCCCCTATATTCCTCGCCGACGTAAGCCAAAGGTAAAAGTTCTTTCCTTTTCCTTTTTAATTTCAATTTCAAGATCTAAATCTGAAAAGATCTAAGTTTTTCTAATTAAAATCTAACCTAATTAACATATCTCTAAAGCCCTTTAAAATCAATCAAAATATGATAACAAAGGTAATGACTTAAAAACCCCTCCTTCGTAAGAAGGGAGAACTGTGTGGGGTTTGATTCCCATTCAAAGGGATACAGAGGCTTGCCATCTCTAAGGCATTCAACTCCACTAAAATTAATAACTTCTTCTCTCTATCACCTTCTTCACATAGTTTAGGATCAAAATTGTTTTTCTTAAATAAAAGTTAAAATTTTTAATTCTTTTTATTATAATTGTTTTAATAATCTCTTTCTTATTTTAGTTGTTTAGATTATATTTAGGGAATGTGTGCTTTTCCTATAACCCATAAGGGCTAGAGGAAAGATCCCCTATTTTAGCATTTTGACTTGTAATAGTTTTAAGTAGTTTTTCCTTTACTTTTTGCATCTTATGATTATGATTATCTCATATTTGTCACATATTGCACGAGTAATATTATTTCATACATTATATTATATATGCTCATGCATACATAAAAACTTCTTTTTTACAAAAGTTATTTTGTATTTAAGCCAAACTAATTTCTTTGTATTGTTTTAACCAAAACCTAGTCTCCGAATCCTCTTTGGTCATTCAAGGATTAGTGCTTTTCATTGGGATAAATGTTATAATTTTGCAATCCATTAAATTGGGTTTTTCCTTTAATTTTCCCAACTAAAATAAACAAAATTAAAGTGGCGACTCATTTTGCAAATTACAAATTACAACTTATATTTTTTTGAACTCATAGCGGGTTCTAATCATGACATTTCTCCCAAATAGGCATTTTCGATTCCCTTTAGCCTATCGGACCGGGTGCTGGGGCAAGGCCTCACACTAGCCGACGATGCTCTGGCGATGGCATGTGGGGTCAATCTAGCAACTCCGTCTCTTCATTCTGGTGCGACTCTCGATGTTTATATGATCAAAATTGGTGCGGGTAAACCCAAAACTCCTATATTTCGGTTATTTAATTTATGTTTAGTATATTCTAGTAGTAAGGGTTGATTGATTGTTGATGAGTATGAGTTGGGTGGACCCAGGAGGGGTCTTTGCAGTGGTATTGGGTTATATTGGTTATTGAGACTATTAAAAGTGTTATATTTTCTATTGATAAAGATGTCCGAGTTTAGTATGGTTCTGCTGAAGTCTTGGCAAGATTCTCAATGGTCTTTAAGTTATGTCTAGATATGTGAATCGTCCTTCTATGATAATATCCCTTGATGTCTAGAGTCAACGTTCTGGCATGTTCCTGGTTCCAATGGTCGCACTTCTGAGGGAAGTCAGTCAGACATATATCGATTAAGTGAGTGATACTCCCTAATATGTTATTCTGTTTGCATATGCATCTGCATTTACTGTATGTATATATATATATATGTATATTATGCACTATTATTGCATAGATACATGTAACATTTGATTATGACAGATGAATCGATATTCTATGCTATATTGTGATTGTGGTTGATGGATGGAGATCGGAAGGATACAGTACCACCTAGGATCATGGGTAGGATTATGACTATGGTTATGATTGGGATTATGATGAGATTGAGAAGATGAGCTATGACTGATGGATGCTAGCCAGGCCTGCTCATCGCTAGGGCCGCTATCAGTCGGGTAGGGTTGTATGGTACAGACCAATGACGACCAGGCCCATTGGACATAAGAGACAGATTATTGGATTCAGAGAGCTAGGATAGGGGGATTGGCTCCCCATATTGAGTATTAGCATAGTACTATGGGACGTATCTCATCCTTGCTTGATGATGTGATTGTCTGTCTCTGTGACATGGTGCATAGCACGAACATTAAAAAATCTGTCTGTAGGACACTAGTTTAATATATTAGTTAGTATCATTCACTGAGTCGGACGCTTATTCCTATTCAACTTTTATTTTTTAAGGCGGGGAATGAGCTGGTGAAGAAATTATAAACTGAGTAAACTGCTAATTTTCTTTTGGCAGTAGTCTGTATTATTAAGTATTGAGAAGCATAAATAATATATGTATAATTGTATCATAATTCTAGAACTCCAGAATGTTACCTTTGCTACTTGTATTTTATGTAATTATCAGTTACTATGTATATTCTGAGTTGGAACTTTATTGTTAAGCAGAATCTAATTGTATGTTAAATGATATTCATGTAATAATTGAGTTATTAGCCTAGTGTGGTCTTTGTTTTAAATTGATGTTGGTTTGGATATGCTTAACGTTTGGGGCCATAGCCCTATTGTGTGGTGATTTGTCTTTTAGCATGAGGTCAGGCTTACTACGGGCACTGGTAGCCTCGTACATTTTTCGTGTCCTAGTGCCGGTCACGTGCCCTCAGGTTCTGGGCGTGACAAAGATGGTATCAGAGCAAAGATCTTATGACCTTTAGTATATTCAGTGTTGTGGGTCCTTGTTTCTATAACATGCGAAGTATATAATTCCTAATTGTCTTCTTGAGTTTCCTTTGCTTCCAATTCAACATAAATGCGGTGTTATATGTGTGCTATATGCTTGTGTATGGTATGATGATTGAGATGAATATTCTTAGACTTGTGATATTGATGAGTACTGATATTAATTATGTGATTGTGTTTGTTGTATGTTTGTATGACATGATGAATTTGATGATTTTTCTTAGAGTTGTGATTATAGGAAAAAGGACATATGTATGTGTGGTATTAGTAGAAATTCTATAGTGGTGAGAGTCTTTGGATGAGTAGAATATGATTAGAGTGCAATGATTTGAGCTTTTATGAAGTGATAAGATGTTAAGATTTAAGAATTGTGAATTTGAGGATCCCCCAGGACTTAATCCAGAAGGGTATAAAATGATTTAATTCAAGATTTTAAATGATTTGGAAATGGAATGTTTTAAATGAGTTTAAAGATGATAATTGATTTTAAAATATGATTTTAAAGATAGTTTTGGAAGTTTATTATTTTGGGACTCTGTACTTGTGTCTGGTGTGTCTGTCTACATGCATCGAGTCAGACACTATAAAGTCATCAGTCATTATTCATACATCATGTTCCTCATTAATCATTGCATTAAGGTTGCATATTGTGTAGCATTCTTGGACACAGTACCTTGGGTTCTAAAATAAAAATGAAAATGTTTTGATTTTTATAATGATTCTAAATAGTTATGAAAATTTAAATAATTTTGAACATACTTGAACCGGATTTAAGTCCTCGGGATGAGATAATATTTTGAGATATTTAATTTAGTAATATATTATGGGAATGATTAAAGATTAAGTAATGATTTTTGCTAAGGAAAAGAATTTTATTAGATAATAAAGTGGAATTATTATTTGGGAATACTCATCAAGTATATTTGTTTAAGTTGAGATAAGAATTAGAATGGCATAGATTAAGAAAGACATAAAAGTTGCGTGGAGATTTTATTGATTATCAATGCTATTAGTGAATTCATAGTTTTTATGTGGATAAATTAAAGGATTAGAAATATGAAATATAATAAGATGTTAATGGAAATTTAGAAATAATATAATGTTATGGGTTAAATGTATATGATTGCGAGACAATAGTGTTTAAGTCATGATATCGAAGTATTTTATAGAAAGAGAGTAAGTCTGAAATAATTGTGAAAAGGTGAGATATGTTTTAGAGTTAACAGAATTTCTTGATGAATTTGTTAATATAAGGATGTTGAAATGAGTTGTAGAATTATTGGTTTTGTATATCAATTAGTGAGTACACATATATGATGATTTCAAATTGATAAGATAAAAGTTTATATTTATTGGAGAAGTTAGCTAGAGCAGGTAATAGTGGGAAAAGAATTATTGGAGAATATAAAAAGGAAATTATAATTGGAGTTATTGTTCATGATCAAATATAATAGAAATTATATTTTTGTGTGATATTAAACATCAAAATATTTATTGAGGTTATAATAGATTAAGTAATAATTATTAGTATGGAAAGGAATTATGGAAAATCAAAGAGTGTTATTAATTTAGAATTATCTGTTGGAGTTTCATATGACAATTAGTATTGATAAGGACTTAAGGAAAAGATATGTTTAAGCGTATCATTGATTGCATATGAAATCAAAGGTTATACTAGTTTTATCTAAGACTAAATCAAGATTTAGGAAAAAAAATTATTATGAATATGCTTTAAGGTTTAGTACACTAGATATTAGTATTGGAATAAGTTATATTAGAGATTTATTTATATGATTTTAAAATATTGTGAAGTAGATGTTTTGTTGAATTTAATCCGTTATTTATTATTAGCATAGTCTGTTAAAGTGCGTAGTGGAAATGTGGTGAAGGAGTTTAATTGAAGTGCAGAGTGCTTGTTGGGTTTGAAATCAAGGACGAATTTTCAAAAGGGGTGAAGATTGTAATACTCTGAATTTTCAATTATTTTATAAAATCCTATTTTTGTATGAAAATGTATTATTTTAGTATTTTCCTTATTAAAGCAAGAATTGAAGTTATATCTTATTAAATTATATATATTCATATTATTTGAATATGTATCATTAATGGTAACTTTATTTAAATAGTATATATGTATATATAATTGAAGAAGTATTATATATTTAGTTATGAAAATATTATAAGGGTTATTTGGAGAATTTATATTTTGATATCTGAAATTAATATTATGTTCGATTAATCTAAATTATATTGTAATTACATAAATTTCCTGAAAGTTTGGGATTTTATTGTAATTACTATTATTATGAATAAGTTTTATTAATTGAATTATTATTATGTAAATTATGTTTATTATTGTTATTGTTATTATTATCGATATTATTATTATTATTATTATTATTATTATTATTATTATTATTATTATTATTGTTTTATATATATACATATGTTTAAGTGAAGAAAAGAAAAGGGGAAACCATCTAATTGGCTAACAGCCACTCAGATGGCTGAGTTTGGCTGAAGGGAACGGGAAGAATTGAAGAACGGGATAAAGAGGAGAGAGAAGACCAAGAGACAGAGAGAGAGACCATTGGTGGGATTCCAGCTTGTCCGGCGACTCTAGGGAAAGCGGCAGCACTTCGATCGGGTGGCGGACGGCAACGTACGTGAGGAGAGAAGAACCCACCGGCGGCGCCGAGACTTCAAATGCAGATTTTGGCAGCGAAATCGAGTAAGGCCAGTCCCGTTTGACTCCTGGTGATGAGGGCTTCCTTTTGGTACCTGCCATGCCTCCGATGGGCCACCGAAAGTTAAGATCAGAACTATAGAGGCTGAAGCTTTTAAGGCATTTTCAGCGAAACGGCGGTGTGTGGCGGCGACTGGATATGGTTTTCGTGATCCTAGCATCGAGGTGAACCTACTGGTGTGAAGATCACCCAGATCAGCCCCAGCGGCGATGGCGCGTGGCCGGCTGGCGATGCTTTGGCAGCGGCGCATGGGGCCAGTCCAACAGCTTCGTCTTATTATTCCAGTGCGACTCTCGACATTCGTATGATCAAAATTTGTGAGAGTAAACCCAAAACTCCTATATTTTAGTTATTTAATTTATGTTTAGTATATTCAAAGTAGTAAGGGCTGATTGATTATTGATGAGTATGAGTTGGGTGGACCCAAGAGGGGTCTCTGCAGTGGTATTGGGTTATGTTAGTTATTGAGACTATTAAAAGTGTTATATTTTCTGTTGACAAAGATGTCCGAGTTTAGTATGGTTCTACCGAAGTCTCGACAAGAGTCTTAATAGTCTTTAAGTTATTTCTGGATATGTGAATCATCCTTCTCTAATAATATCCCTTCATGTCCAGAGTCGATGTTCTGGCATCTTCCTGGTTTCGATGGTCACACTTCTAAAGAAAGTCAGTCAAACGTATCGTCGATTAAGTGAGTGATACTCCCTAATATGTTATTCTATTTGCATATGCATCTGCATTTACTGTATGTATGTATGTATATATATATATATATATATATATATATATATATATATATATATATATATATATATATATATATATATATATATATATATATATATATATATATATATATATATATATATATATATATATATATATATATATATATATATATATATATACATTATGCACTATTATTGCATAGATACATGTAATATTTGATTGTGACTGATGAATCGATATTCTATGCTATATTGTGATTATGGTTGACAGATGGAGATCGGGAGGATACAGTACCACCTAAGATCATGGGTAGGATTATGACTATGGTTATGATTGGGATTATGATGAGATTGAGAAGATGAGCTATGACTGGTGGATGCTGGCCTGGCCTGCTCATCACCAGGGCCGCTATCAGTTAGGTCAGGGTTGCATGGTACAGACCAACGACGGCCGAGCCCATTGGACATAAGAGACATATTATTAGATTCAGAAAGCCAGGATAGGGGGATTGGCTCCCCATATTGAGTATTAACGTGGTATTGTGGACCGTATATCATCCTTGCTTGATGATGTGATTGTCTGTCTCTGTGACATGGTGCCTAGCACAAACATTAGAAACCTATCTGTAGGACACTAGTTTAATATATTAGTTAGTATCATTCACTGAGTCTAACGCTCATTCCTGTTCAACTTATTATTTTCAGGTCGGGGAATGAGCTGGTGAAGAAATTGTAAATTGAATAAACTGCCAATTTTCTTTTAGCAGTAGTCTGTATTATTAAGTATTGAGAAGTGTAAATAATATATGTATAATTGTATCATAATTCTAGAACTCCGCAATGTTACCTTTGCTACTTGTATTTTATGTAATTATTAGTTACTATGTATATTCTGAGTTGGAACTTTGTTGTTAAGCAGAATCCAATTGTATGTTAAATGATATTTATGTAATAATTGAGTTATTAGCCCAATGTGGTCTTTGTTTTAAATTGATGTTAGTTTGGATCTGCTTAACGTTTGGGCCCATAGCCCTATTGTGTGGTGATTTGTCTTTTAGCGTGAGGTCAGGCTTACTATGGGCACTGGTAGCCTCGTGCATTTTTCGTGTCCTAGTGCCGGTCACGTGCCCTCAGGTTCAGGGCGTGACATATATAAACATAAAAAAGGGTGAGTAGAAGACTCAGTGAGAGTAGATGCACACACAGGGCATGTAAGAAAATAAACATAAACTCAATAACATAGCTTGGTTGTAAAAATGAGGAATAAACAATATGGTAGCAGAAATAACTTATAACTTATATTAACTTAGGAGTAGGGGCTATTGCCTTCTGTACTCAACTTATAGCATAAGACTAATCTGGTCCTATGGCTAGTAATATTGGACCCCTACTAGCTGAAGTCTGGATACTTTGCCCTATCCATGGGCATACCTTGTGTACAAGTCCAATGTTCACCCCACATTGAGAAGGGGTGTTTCTGCAGACTTGGAAAATAAACAATAACATATACATAGCAAGAGTTTAACTTATATTAAGACTCTTATGAAAGAGTCCTACTTAGCTTGAAAGACTTGGTTTATGGTTCACAACGTCATTATATGTCATAATATAGCTTAATATGAGTTTTGGGTTCAAATAATCAACTTAAGAAAGAGTCCTACTTAAGGTGGGACTCTTGAGCAAACATAGCTTATGAAACCATAATCAATCAATGGACATAGAATCATGAAGGAAATCATTCAATCTCAAAGAAATCATTTCATATTTGCAAAGAAATAAGAGTGTGCATTACAACTCACCTCAAACTCCTGTGCTCCTAATTAACCGAGCTAAGTGGACCACAGAGCTTGAACCTCTTTAACCTCTACAATATAAATCAAATAGTTCTTATTTAATTCATATATTCAATAACTTATCATAATTATGCATATTCTTACTTAACTTAAATGATTGACTTGAACTAGGACTTCTAGTTCCACTATGAATCTTTGATCAAACAAGGTCAACCTTTAATATTTTTCCTTATTTTGATCTTTAATCTTGATGATTAATGTTTTAATATTATTTTAATATGTTTATAATATGTTTTAATTCATCTTAGGTCATAGTCAAACTTTTGACTTTGACTTCTTAAAGTCAACCCTATACTAAAGGTACTCCTTAATGGAAGTCTTAATATTTAACTTATTCATACTAATTGACTTCATAATTCTTAATTTATTTATTTAATTTTATTCTTATGTCCTTAATTTGATGTTTATATTTAATTTAATTAGAAACCCAATTTTTAGGTCTAGAGTTCACCCCTCAAATGATTTCAACTCATCCATCCTTCGATTGCTTGTGTTCTTGTTGTCAATTTCAAATTTTGTTGCTTAATTATTTAGTTAATTCATTTAATTACATAATTTTAATTAGAACTAAGCTTAATTAACTTAAATTGGAAAGTTCCCAAATTTAAATTGTTCATGAAGGTTTCAAGAACATTTTTAAAATTCCATTTTGGATTTCTCAACGATTCAAACTCAAATTTTATTTCCAACAATTTCTATGTTCTATTGGCTCTAAACTCAACCAAAATCTACTTAAAAAATAAATTATAGAACTTGGGAATTAATTTCCCCTTTTTGGCTGAATGGTTCTTACATAATTTTTATTTTTATTTTTTTTTCAATTAATCATGTTCTTCACCATCAACCATACTTTTGTTTGCAATTAACTTTCTTTTTCATTCCTAGGCACAATTCTTTTCTTAATTCAACAAATACCTATCCCATTCTACTAACTAAACCAATCCAACAACACATTGCCATGATTTATATACATATTTAATTGTTGTAAAAAAATAAAATATAAATATAAATTGAGAAAATAATTCTTCTCATCTTAATTCACAAAGATAATCCAATCCCCTTCTACTAGCCTTAGCCAAACCTTTCAAGATTGAAAAACAACAATTTTAATTTTTTAAAATAGTTACTGTAATAATCAGCCCATAAAAATTAACAAGATTTAATATAGATGAATTTTATCTTGTAAAAACCTTGATTCCTTGTTGTTGATTCTTGAATTTGTTTTAGAGAAAAGGAAGAAAAAGAAGATTTGTTTTGTTTTGTTTTTTTTTTTTTCTTTTGGAGAAAAGGGTGGTTATTTTTTCTTTTTTAATTAATATTGCATTAAAAAATACTGATTTTTAGGTTTTAGTGCAATTTTCACAAGTTTTTGTTTAGAATTTGAAAAAATGTTTAACTGGACTTTGGTTCCAAATATTCTTAACTTTAATTTAGTATATTTATTTTATAATTTTGGTCAAATGACTAAAATACACCTAATCAATGGTAGCTGTCAGGGTTATTTTTAGTATTTTCGAGATAACATTTTTGTTTCTTATTCTTTTTCATTCAAACAAAAAGCATTGTATTTTATGTAATATTTGGGACCTATTTTTAGTATTTTTTTGATTTTTAACTCAGATGCCCCCGGTCCACTGTCTTAGGATTAAAATGACCAAAATACCCCCACAATCAAAATATCTCCTATTACTGTCCTAACTTAGTCCTTACATTATTAAACATCCTAAAACATATTTTGAACATAAAATAAGTCACATCATATAATACTTAATGCACATTAGGTCCTATAATTGCTATCTTTAGACAGAGTGTTACAAAAAAGGTAGACAAAATGAGTATAAGACCAAGGTAATATAGCAGGCTGATAGACCTTTAGGCTAGCATTGGTATTTTAGGGATGGGTATTTTAATGAGTCATGGGCTTGGTGAGCCCTCCACTTGTTTCAAGGTTCTTGAATCATGAATGTATGCATAAATGAAAAGTCATTTAATGAATATACAACAAGGCTTCTTTTATGGTACATACAACCTAAAGTGCAAGTTCTAAATTCATTACATGAAAGGGGTCAAGGGTGGCTTGGTTTGGGTACACGTCATACTAGAGCAGCGATATACCTAACCACATATGAGTCAAGGAGCCTCTCATGGTCCAATAGTACATGTATGCTCATTACACCTTTGAAAAGATCAAAAGATTCATCGCGGGGTGAATGATTTCACTATTGGCGAATAGACCTAAAAAGGGTTACCCACTCGATGCTACTCACTATCCATTGTTTTCCTAAAGTTAGCTTGAATGGCAAAGAGCCTATGCAAGTGATGCATACAAAGTCACAATCATATTAAAATGCCAAACTCTTTTTAAACTAATTAGCAGTCACTTATTTTTCCTTTTATTAAAAGAAAGTTACTCCCTAGTGGAGTCGCCAGCTGTGAGGCCTTACCTGAGCACTGATCTGATTCGCTAAAAGGAATCAAAATACTCATTTGGGAAAGAACTCATGGGGAAGCCATCAGGCTTATTTTTTAAAATTGTTTTAGAGTCGCTATCTTAATTTATTTTTGTTTGGAAAAATATAAGAAAAAACTCATTTGATTCCCATTATTACCTAAAGAAAAAAATCACTAGCCTCGAAACAAAACAGGATTTGGGGACTAGGTTTTCAATTTAACAAAACATGTTTGGCCAAATAATATAAAAATAACTTAAAAATACATTTCATGAATAATTTAAAATGTATGGACAAGTTATAATATGCATGATTACGATTCCATATATCCAATAATAAATATAATTAATAGTCCAAAAGAAAGTTAACATTATAAATAAAATCCCAAATATAGGGGACACCTCCTTTAGCCTTTATGGGTTCTAGGGAAGTCACATATTCCCCAAACTAATCCTAATAATAAGCAAAGGAAACAAACACAAAAGTAAGTGAAGAAAGTGATAAGGGGATAGTTGATTAATTTTAATTGGATTCGATGCCTGAACCAAGCATGCCTATATATCCCTTTGAATGAAAATCGAAATCCACACAGTTCTCCCTTCTCACGAAGGGGTTAGTTTAGCTTAGCCACTTTATCATGTTTTTATTAATTAACCAAATTGACTACTGAATTGATTAACTAACAACCTAAGTAAATCAATTTAATTGACTAGCTAAAAGGGACATAAGCTTTTAAACAAACAGAAAGGAAAAGAAGATTACCTTGCACTTTTGTGGTTTGGGGATGCAGGGCGGATCGAGCGGACGGCCGGATTGCAATTCCACCTACTCCACACAAGGGACACGAGCCTTGGATAAGGAACTTGCCTCAAACAGGTGAGGGAAAAGCCTTAAACTAATTGAGTGGGAATCAAGGAGAAACCCCTCAAGTTGCTTTGCGAAGCAAGGAGTAAAGGCAAAGCAATTTTACTTAAGTTAGTGCTTTTTAAGCCTCCAAGTCTGTGTGTTTTGAAGTGTTGAGAGGCCATCTACATATAGAGGGAGGGTTAAAGTATAAAGGCTGCTCATATTAGATGTGGGATTACAGAAAAACAAAAGCACGCTTGGGTTGCTGCATAGGCCTTTGCAATAGTGTCACAAAGAGCTCTGCAGCACTATAGAGGCCTACATAGCAGTGCTATAGAGAGCTTTACAGCAGGCAATCAATGCTGAGGCACCCGTTCTGCCTATTTTCACCCGTTCTCACTCATTTCTCATATGTTTTCTGTGATTCTAATTGTGTTGTGCTCGTTATGAAGTCTTGGATGATTTGAAAATGATTTAGAAGTCTCAATTGATTATTTTCTTGATTGAATGGTCTGTAATTTTGGAAAGTATAGAATTAAAGGTTCACAATCACCACTTTGTTGATTCTTACCAAATAGGGTCACTTTCATTTCTAGCAGATAGGATCACCACTTTGTCAATTCCTATAAGACAGAGTCACTTTCTTTCTTAGTATACAAAGTTATCATTCCTATCAGACAAGAACATTACGTTTAACTTCTATTAGAAAGGACAACAACCAAATGCTACAAGCTGATAGATCTTCCAAATATATTAGGAGCATCTTCTTTAAAATTTGACCACACCTTTCACCCAAATGTCTAAACTCTAACCTAGACACTAATTTGGTTTCTTTTACAATCTCTCATCCTCAAGTTCACTGTCATCAGAATTGCCTTTTAGACAAAGACAATTCAAATGAGGGGACAGCTGTGAACCTTTAATTTTACACCCTCCAGTATGAGTTTAAACCTTAGAAGCACTTAGACTCAGTAAACAAACCTCAAGAAGCCAAAAACTCTCAAAATGGGAAAATCAAAAAAATCAAAACATGTCTTTTTAACATTTGAACCCATTTAGATCATCTGAGACTAAGCAATGAATACAACACAACTGGAATTGTGAAAAATGGATAAGAAATGAGCAAGAACTAGAGAAAACATGTGAAACAGGGCGAGTCAGTGCTGGTGCCACCGCATAGCTCTCTATGGCACAGTAAAGGCCTCTGCGGTACTGCAGATCTCTATGTGGCAACCCGAGCATGTTTCACCTTTCTTTGGAATCCTACATTGAAATTTGATTCCTTCTATGTTCCAATGCTCCCCTACATATAAAGGACCTCTCTACACTTCAAGAAACTAACTTTTAGAGCTTGAAAAGCACTAACTTCAAGCAAACCACTTTGCATTTGCTCCTTGCTTTGCAAATCAAGTTGGAGGGCTTCTTCTTGATTCCTATTCAACTAGTTAAAGGCTTTTCGCTAGCCTGATTGAGGCAAGTCTATTGCCCAAGGCTCATGTTAGGAGGTTTCTCCTTGATTCCTACCCGACTAATTAAAGGCTTTTTGTCTGCTTGTTTAAGGCAAGTCTATTGCCTAAGGCACAAATCTGCCATCTGAGACTAGCCACCACTTGTCGTTTAAGGCTAGCCACTGCCTTCATCTGATACTAGTCGCCATGCCATCAAAGGCTAGCTGTTGCCCGCCATATAAGGTAAGTTCTTTCTCTTTTCTCTTCCTTTTTTCTTTATTTTATTTATTATTTTCCTCATTGGGATTTATGTTCTAAGACTTCTTACCTAATTCTTGATTCGCTAAGGTAGTTAATTAGAATCTGACTTAATTAACTCTACTTGGTAATTAATTGGTTAAATCAATCAACTCGACCCTTTTTTAATCAATTAATCAAAACATAATAAAATTGTTAAGCAAAACTAATATCTTTGCAAGAAGGGAAAACTGTCTGGATTCTGATTCTTATTCAAAGGGATATACAGACATGTTTGGTTCAAGCATCGAATCTAATTAGAACTAACTAACTATCTCCCCTATCACCTTCTTCACTTGCTTTTATTTTATTTTCTTTTTGCTTTGTTATTAAGCTTAGTTTGGGGAATGTGTGACTTCTCTAGAACCCATAAGGGCTAGAGGAGGTATCCCCGCAGTTTGGGATTTTTATTATAATGTTAACTTTCTTTTGAACTTTACTAATGGATTTACTTTATTATTGAATGGATGAGTTGAATGATCATGCATATTATAAACTATCCATGCATTTTAAACTATTCATGAAATATATTTTAAGTCACTCTTATATTAATTGGCCAAACTTATTTTGTTAAAGTAAACCGAAAATCTAGTCTCTGGATCCTCTTTGGTTTCGAGGCTAGTGATCTTTTTATCCTTTGGGTAATAATTAGAGTCAAATGGCATTTTTCCTTATATTTTCCCAAATAAAAATAAATTAACGTGGCGACCAAGAAATAATTTCAAACCTATAAAAAATAAGCCTGATGGCTTCCCTGTGAGTTCTTTCCCAAATGAGCGTTTCAATTCCCTTTAGCAAATCGAATAAGTGCTTGGGTAAGGCTTCACAAAAGGTTTTGCCTAGGGGTGCAATTACCCTTACACCTCCTCTAGAATCTTTTGGTAGTGGGCAGAGCTAACTTGATCCCTTTTAGGAATGTTTTCCCTTCTTGGAGCCATTGATGCAGAAGAAAGAGAAGAAGTAGTTTCAAAGAAATTAAAGAGAAAGCGAGAAGGCTAAAAACATAGAGAAGATAAAAGATGGAGAGGGTGAAAGAAATAAATAGGAGCTCTAAAATAAGAAGCCAAAGGGTATATATGGAGGAGTATCCTCGATAATTGTCAACCCAATAATTAGGAGCATTAAATGGCATTTTAAATTTAAAATTCTCAAAAAACCATACCGGTTATTGTGATATGTGGCCATGCACAAAAAATGAAGAGACAAGCATTTAATGCATGTTTCTGTCAACCATCCATACATTAAATGACTCTGTGATCATTCACCTACTGATGAGAATCCATATGCCTTGCAAGAAGCTATCAAATACATGTATGATAAAGACTTCAAAAAGATTCTTCAAGATTGTCATTTCTATCAAGATAGCTTATGAAGGCATACAATACAACCATATTGCATAATTGATGGATCATTCATGAAGAAAATAAGGTTGTATGAAGTTTCATATAAACCAATCAAGAATATTTGGATCATGAGCTTTGCATATGGATCCAATTGTATTCAAGGAAGCTTCAAAGGCTTAATCAATATATTTAAGCCTAATGTCAAGATGAAAAGGCCAAATTACATTCTTATTTGCTTAGGCCTAATCTATTCAAGTGTTTACAAGGTTGCCATTATTGATTCAAATTGGACCTTCTATATTTGGGCTTTTCAAATTTAATTTATCATGTTTTATTTAGTGTTTGGGCTACCTATGTTATGTATACAGCCCAAGAGTTGTTTAAACTACTTTATTTTTATGTTTTAATTAGTTTTGAGCCTATTTTATGTTAGTTCAAAGGCCCATCTGAATTTCATAATTTAATTAATTAGATTTCATCTTCTAGTTAGGAAATAGCTTCTCTTGTATACGAAGCATTCTAATGTGAGCCTAGTTATTATGTAGGAATTAGTTTTTAATTAGGAATCTTCAATTCTTGAATAGGAAGATTTCCTAGTCCATAGTTGATTCTAATTTAAGGATTGAGCCTTTATATAAACTCAACCATTTATGTAAAATTCAATTAAGTTTTTGATTAATAAAAATTCAGTTTTCTTAAGAGTTTTATCTCTTATTTTTTATTATTGCTTGAATCAAATTCATACAATTAAAGTTAATTACTTTATGCGTATTATTTTAAGATTCTCTTTCATGAATTGGTATTGTATTATAGAGTTCATCTTCTAAAAGTTGAACATATTCCAAGTTGCTCCATCACAGGTTGAATTTAGGTCGCAGACTTGAAGAAAATCTGATTTAGTTTTCCAAAGAATTGCTTCCAAGCGTAAAGATATTAGGTCTCAAGTTTAATATACTTGGGGTTCATATCAATTTGCTCTACCTAACCCACATAGGCCTCATAGGCAAAGACCTTCAGCCAATCAAATCCCTTCGTCCTAGAGAAGGCTTTCATCCAATCAAATCTCTCCACCTAAGCAAAGGCTCCCTATCTAGCAAAGTGCTTTAATCATGCGAAGTTCACCCTTCTCCTATCAACCTTTGATGAAACTTGCCTGGCGAAGGATCTTTTTCGCCCTCAACAATGCCAGTGACTTTAAAGACCCACTTTTGATCCTAACAATAGAAGGATTATGAACAAATTATTCCATCAGAGGCTTTATCCTTCGTCCTCATCTTAATGAAATAGAGGGGCCTTTGATGAGGGACAAAAAGTCATTCATCTGCCTCATTAGGCTCTTAAGACTAAAGGTCCATGTAGTTGAAGCCTAAGAGTAAAGGCTCAAACCAGACAAGACCAGAAAGCCTACTCCATTTGGCCTAAGTCAGCAAAGCTTTCCTAAGACTTGCTTCTTGCTTTTGCCTAAAGTAACTTCCTTAGCAAGCTATCTTTTGCCTAGCTAAAAGCTCCTGGTATAGAAATCACATCAACTATCAAAGGGACTTCTACCAAGTGGTGTGCCATTGAGCCCTGACACAATGATTCACCTAACACATCTCTAAGGATAAGACAGGTGCCTATACGCCAACAATCCCTACACCAACTACACCAATTAGAGACATATTCTGTAAGGAGATATTTTCTCTCCTTCCAAAAGGTTTCCAACCTTATCCTATACACAACCATACAAAAGAAAGGAATCAACACTCAACTCAGGTAGATTAAAGTCTGAACTCTATCACCTTCTTTCTCTCTCTAGAAAACCCTTTGACTAGAGAAGAGAAATCCTCCTCTTCGATCACTAGTGAAGCCCATAACTAATTTGAGCGTCGAAGGCTCTTCATTAGGTACAAGGCCTGGCCCTCTTGACCATCCTCTTTTCTTTGTAGGCTACAATTAAGGCCCAAGACAGATGATCCAGCTCATTGAATCTTATTTGATCAAACTTGGATCAAATATATATAGAAAAAAAATCTTTGAAATTACAAAAAGTTATTGTATATTCATCTTCATTTGCACCCTTATGATCCGGCTACAGCTTGACACCTATTAAGAATAGTGCACTATGCAGAATCAGTACGGCGATCTCACTAGCCAATTAGTGGGCAAGGGTCAAGGGGGTAGCACCCTGTCAAAAAAATGAATTTCCTCAAAGTTACACCTTCAGTCAACTGATTTTTAATTACAAATCTATAGAATCAAATCGAGTTCAAATCGAATTAGAAATGAATCAAAACTTGCCAAAACAGTGTGAAACTGGGTCAATCCGGCGACTCAAGGTCAGACCAATGGCACACTAGGCATGCCACTTGGTCAGGCGACACGCCAACCATGCTGCTTGCATGAGTGGCATGCCCAGTATGCCAGCAGCATAGCGGCACCACTTGGTTGCCACCGGTCGGACGACATGCTGCTAATTCACCTCTGGACATCCCTTCACCTGCTCTATAAATAAAGCTGCCATTCAACTCATTTGGGATTGTTTTTGAGGCAGAAAATCACCTCTATTACTCTACTTTATATGCTAAAATTCTCTTTGAAATTTGATACTAAAAGGCTGCCATTTCAGATTCTTTAATTTGCATTTATTACTGTTTTTGCTAACCTTTTACTTTTTAAGGTTCAATTTCAGGGTTCTTAAATCCAAGGTGGAGCTTATATCCAGAGTTAAGCTCATCCCATTCATCCAAAAGTCAAGAAAAACAAAGGTACAATTCCTTTTCTTTTTTTCATTTCTAAAATTCCAAACTCAGATCTACAATTTTCTTTAGATCTAAAACAGAAAAGATCTAAAATTTATTAATTTAAAGATCAAAATTAAATTAATAAATCAAACCAACACTTTTTTCAAAATTCCTCCTTCGCAAGAAGGAAGAACTGCATGGGGTTTGATTCTTATTTAATAGGATACGCAAGTTGCCATTTTGTAAAGCATCAACTCCAAAATCTTTTTAATAATATTTTTCCCTTTTGCTTTGATTTATTTGTACTTGCATTTTATTTTAATTCTATATTTTCATTTATTTAACTTAGTTGAGGAATGTGTGCTTTTTCTAATACTCATAAGGGCTAGAGAAAAGATCATTTTTATTTTATTCCATTTTGGTTTTGTAATAATTAAGTAGGATTTATTCTTTGCTTATTTATTTATAACTATCATTTCATTTCATTCTATCATATATAACTATTTCATTCATCATTTTATTCCTGTTCATGCATACAAGAAAATTATCTTTTTAAGAGTTATCTTGCAACTTTTAGCCAAACTGAATAAATCATATTTTCTTGATTGTGTAATTTCCAAAACGTAATCCCCAAGCCCTCTTTGATCACTCACGGATTAGTACTCTTTTCCATTGGGATAGGTCAAAATATTTTTGGAGTCAATCAATTTGGGTTTTTCTTTAGTTTTTTCGATTAAAATAAGTAAATTAAAGTGGCAACTCCCTTTTACAAATTCCAAATTACAAAACTCAATTTTCTGAACTCACAACGAGCTCCAATCGTGGAGTTTCTCCCGAAGAGCATTTTGATCCCCCTTAACGCAATGGATCGGTACTCAGATGAGGCCTCATAGTTGGTGACTCCACTGGGGACTTAAAATCTTTTTCAAATAAAAGATAAAGTGGATTACTTTTGGTAAAATACCAAGTTTGGTCATAAATGCAAAATAACTCTTTTCACGTATCACTACATCAGACTACTTGTCCAAAAACCATAGCTTTTTAGGAAAACAAATGATAAAAAGTAACATTGAGCAGGCAACCTTCCTTAAGTCTGCTTGCTAATAGTGAAATCATCTAGCCCGTGATGTTTCCTCTAATCGTTTTAGAGGTGTAATGAGTATGCACATACCATTGGATCCATGCGAGATTCCTTCTCTCATATGCGGTTAGGTATATTGCATCTCTAATGTGATGGGTTCCCTTCAAAGCACCCTAACCCTTTCATGTAATGGCTTATAAAACCTTTCTTTAAGGCTGTGTGTACCCTAAAATATTAAATTTGGTATGCCATTATCATGAAATCTTTTCATTCATGCATAGATACATGCATAGCTTGAAGCTTGTGAAGAGTCAAAAACCTATCCAAACATCTTTAAACCCAAAGCCCATGGTCCACCTAAACCTATGGTCAACACACAAACCCCATGGTCCACCTAAACCCATGGTCCAAACCTTAAGCCCATGGTTCACCTAAACCTATGGTTAAAATCCAAAACCCATGGTCCACCTAAACCCATGGTCAAAACCCAAAACTTAGGTTCACCTAAACCTATGGTCTAGTCCTACCTAAACCCATGGTCAAAATCTAAAACTCATAGTAAAAATAAACCCATCTATGGTACCTTTATCCTTATCCACAGCTCTATTTTTTATAACCATTACCCAAGCTAAATCTTATTCACAGTCCTTACCCAAACTAAATGCTGACTTATCTTTTATAGCATTATTCAAACCCATGGCCCATCTAAGCCCATGGTCTAGTCCAATCAAACCCATTATCCAACTATCACTTAAACCCATGGTCCACCTAACATCCAAATCCATACCCAATTGAAAAACCCATAGTCACTCTATCCTTAAACCCATGGTAAACAATTCATAAATCATAATCCCAATTACTCAAAGCTAAAATATGACCTAGGTACTAAAAGTTAAAATCTAATCTAGCCACTCAAAGCTAAAATCTGACCTAGCCACTTAAAGTTAAAACCTGACTTAGCCATCCAAAGCTAAAATCTGACCTAGCTCCCCTAACTTAATACCTACATAGCTAAACATCACACACCTCTACGCTCATCTTTCCCCTTACACCGTCAACCTAACCATAAGACAACATCATCCATTGCCATTAAAACTAAGGTCTTTAGTTTGTCATATCCCACCATAACCATCTTTTCTAAAGCTTGATGCACCCACTGAACATGTAATTAAAGTTGAGGTCTAGTAGCTATGACATGCCTAGTGACATAGGCATGTTAGTGACCATGTCGTTTGTCTAAACATTTAAAAATTCCAGAAAGGTGACACGCCCAGCGACATGGGTGTGTCGGTGCATGTGTCTCTGTTTGTGTTTTACTACTCATACTTTTATTTTGCTTTTATGGATCTTTATATTTTGTTTAGTGCAATCTCTCTTGGTGTGTAGCTAAAATTGACGTGGCAAGGCCACCAATCTAACATCCATACATTTCGATTCATGGCAATGATAGGGCAGTTTTCTCTCTCTCTCCTTTTTCTTTTCTTTGAATTCAACACATTGGGGACAATGTGTAAATTAAGTATGGGGGAGGGGTATTTATTTATTTATTTGTTTATTTATTTATTCTTTTTGCCCAGTTTTATTTCAAGCAAGCTAAATTGTAACAATGATATGAATTGGAATGGTCCCTCTTTAGCTCATAATTGATGATTATTTTTCTCTATATATGACAATTTCTCATTGATATTTGTCTCGATTGACTAGATCATTTGCTAAGGATTAAGTGTGGTAGTCATAATTAGGGAATTAAATTGATGGAATTTGCATGCCAGGAGTTTGAGACCTTAATTATATTTTTTAGCATATGTTGATTCCTTTATGACTTAAGTTAAGAGTAGTAAAATATACTTAATATCTTAGGTTTCTTGACTATTTTTCTTGAAAAAAAAAAGAAAAAGAAAAATAAAAATAGTAAATTGCATAAGGAGTTTTGAAAATTTCTCCATATTCTGCTGATTTTGACTCTTTTAACCAAAGGAGTTGGAATTATGAATAGTGCTAGTAGACATTTGGATTCATGATTCTAGCTAAGTAATTGAGGGTTAGCATCATAAATGTTTACTCTCACGTCAAAAGGCTAGTATGACAATTCAAACAAGTCGAGCTCCTTGAAAAAATAATAAAAAAAATAATTGTGGAATGAATAAGTGTCAAAGCATAAAGGAAAAAGTCAAGGGAATAGTCAATGCCTAAAAGAAACTTCGCAATAATTTACTTTTGTTTAGCTCTTATTCCTTTGGAATTGTATACTCAATCTTTTAACTCTAGAATTTAGACTTCAAGATTGTGAGTTTTATCTCTGAGTTTGAGGTTCTTTAATTTGAGAATCATTTAATTTGACTGCTACATTTGATAATTGGTTTTTGATTAAGAATTTCGAGCCTTACTAATTTCAGTATTATCAAACACTGTGTTTCCTTTTTGCTTTGCAGGGGTTGTCCATTTTCTAACTATTATTGTGATTTAATTTGCTTGAGGACAAGCAAAAACTCAATGCACCTTTAACCTAATTTCCTAGTCCTCTTTTGATTTCAATCTCTCAGTAATGGCAAGCAGTACTATTAGTGAACGAAGTTTGGAAGAGTTGTATTTTCGTGTCTCTTTAGCAGGTAAGGAGGATAGGGTGCAAGAAGTGGATGGCATTGATGAGGCTAAGACTATGAATGATTTCCACTAATGCCTTACTAGTTGTTTTCAAACAAAAAAGGCCATTAACTTTGCAGTGATCCGTAATACGATGGCATCACTCACTACAAGAAAATCACAGTTTACTGATAGAATTTATCGACGGAAATAATTTCGTTAGTAAATTTATTAAATTACCGACAGAATACCAATGACACATGAATTTTTTTTTTTCTTAAATTACCAACAAACTACCGACGGTTTACTAACAAAAATTACCAACTATCAAATTTTGTCGCTAAATAAGGTGCAAAAAAAATGCGTAAAAAATTAGCAACAATTTACCAACCAAAATTTTCATCAGTAAATTTACCAACAAAAATTTTAGTCGATAAATTAAAAAGAAAAATTTTCTTTAATTAATTTACAAAAGCTTTTTAATTTGTTAATAACATTATTTTGTTGGTAAATTTACCGATAAAATTTTCAGTCGGTAAATTAGAGAATAAAATATTTTTTAATTTACTGATAAAATATTTTGAAATTACCGACTAAAATAATTTACCGACCAAAAGTTTAATCGGTAAATTAAAAAGTAAAATTTTCTTTAATTAATTTACAAAAGCTTTCTAATTTACTAACATCATTATTTTGTCGGTAAATTTACCGACAAAATTTTCAGTCAGTAAATTAGATAGCAAAATATTTTTTAATTTACTGATAAAAAATTTTGAAATTACCGACTAAAAAAAATTTTATAATTGAATTAAAAAAATTTTACTTTTTAATTTATCGACTAAAATTTTGGTCAGCAAATTTATTGAGCAAAATTTTAGTCGGCAAATTAAAAAACAAAATTTTTTTAATTCAATTATAAAAATTTTCTAATTTACCGACAATTGGTAAATTAGAGAATAAAATATTTTTTAATTTACCAAAACTTTTTTTTGAAATTACAGACTAAAATTTTTTAGTCAGTAAATTAAAAAGCAAAATTTTTTTTAATTAATTTACAAAAGCTTTCTAATTTACTGACAATATTATTCCGTTGCTAAATTTATCGACAAAATTTTTAGTCGGTAAATTAGAAAATAAAATATTTTTTAATTTAGTGACAAAAAATTTTGAAATTACCAACTAAAATCTAAAATTTTAGTCGATAAATTAAAAAGCTAAATTTACTTTAATTCAATTATAAAAGCTTTCTAATTTACTGACAACATTATTCAGTTGGTAAATTAGAAAACAAAATATTTTTTTAATTTACTAATAAAAAATTTTAGTCGGCAAATTAAAAAATAAAATTTTCTGTGATTTAATTAAAAAACTTTCTTATTTACTGACAAAAATATTCTGTTGCTAAATTAACTGACTAATATTCAAGTCGGTAAATTATAAAGAAATTTTTTTTTAATTTACCGAGAAAATAATCTGTCGGTAAATGAAAATTTTGGAGGAAAATTTTTCCTCCAAAATTTCATTTGATGTAAAAAAATAAATTACTGCTAAAAATTTAGTTAGTAATTAGTCAGTAAATTAAAATTTTGAAGGGAAATTTTCCTTCAAAATTTTCATTTGATTTTTAAAAAATAAAAAAAATTACCGACAGAAATTTAATCAGTAATCTGTCGGTAAATAAAAATTTTGGAGGGAAATTTCCTTCCAAATTTTCATTTAAAAATTTACTGATAGAAATTTAGTTAGTAATTAGTTGGTAAATGGCGTAAAAAAAGTATAAAATGGCTCATCCTTATTATTTTTTCCCACACTTCTTCTCTTTCCCTTCTCTTATCTTTCTCTTTTCTTATCTTTCTCTCAATTTCTTCTCTCCATTTCTCACAAATAAAATTTCTTTTTGTTTCTTTCTCTTTTAATTATTTCTTCATTTTCTTTTTCATCACTTAATAGTTGCATACTCTTTAATACTCAAATATTCTTTGTTTCATATTCTTTTTTTATTTTATTTCTTAAATTTCAAACCCTTCAATACAAAAAATCTATCAAAATTATTTCATTTTTTTATTTTTTATTTTTTATAATTTATTATTTATATTTCTTAAATTGTTTATAGTATAAAAAAGTGTCAATGTGATTTTTTAAAAAATAATTATTTGCTATCTTAAATTTAATTTTTTTGATTAAATTTTTTATATAAATTTAGTAAACAAAAAAATAAATTTTATCAATTATTTAGCTTACCTTTTCTTTTTTACTGTTATTATTTTCTCTCTTAATTTTAGCTTCATTTCATTCTTTTTGTAGTTTTGAAATATAATTTTAATTTAGTTTTTTTTTAATTTAGTCATTTTTTATATTCTTTAAGCTTCCTAATTTATTTTATAACTTTTTATTTCTTAATTTTCATGTTCACTCTAAAAATTTTAATTTTTTAAATTATTATTCTTATTTTTTGAAGAATATGTATTTTTTTTAAAAAAATAGAATTTTACTGACAGATTACCGACAAAAAGTTTTATTTTTGAAAAATTAATTTATAAAATTATCGATGTATTATCGACAAAATATTTACCTTTGAAAAATATTTGTTTAAACTTTACCCATAAATTACCGACTATTTTTTTATTTTTAAAAAAATAAAAATTTACCGAGAGATTACCGATTAAAAATTTAGTCGGTAAATTATCTCCCCAAAAAAATTCCGATGATATAAGTTATTTTACCAACAATATAAAAATAATTTCCCGACTAAAATTTTGTCAGTAATTACCAACAATTTTATATTCAGTCGGTAAATTATATTACCAACAAGCTAAATATTGACTAAATTTTTTTGTCAGTAAAATAGTCGCTATCTATATTACCTACTAAAAAAACATAATTTACCGACAAAATTTTTAGTCAGTAAATTGTATTTTTTTTTTTTTTGTAGTGACTATAGAGATTGGTGAGAGCTATATGTATCAAAGATTTGGGGTCAGCTCGTTACCTATTTAAGTTTTTTCATGAACTAAACATTCAAAGGGTGATACAGAATGGCCTATGGACATTTAATCGCCATTTTCTTATTTTCAAAAGACTAGGCACCAATGAGCAACCAAATAGTGTCTTTTGAACAAAGTAGACATTTGGGTTCAGGCTTTTGACCTACTAGCAGGTTTTATGTCTGAAAAGGTTGGTGTCTCGATTGGCAACTTCATTGGATCCTTCATAGAATTTGACTCCAATAAATTTGTGGGTCCATGGCATAATTGTATAAGACTCAAGGTGTCCATTGATGTTAATCAATCTCTAAAACAAAGAATGAAACTCAAAAGATTAGGAGGGGAATAGTTTTGGACCAATTTCAAATACGAACAGCTGCCCATATTTTGCTTCTATTATGGATTCTTAGGCCATTTAGATTCTTTTTGTGACAAATTGTATGATAATCTAGCACCCAAAGAAGAGTTTCCTTATAGGGTCTAAATGCGAGCTTTAAATCACAAGAATAGTAACGATGCTAGTGACAAATGGTTGCACTTTGGCCAATTGAAGAAGTAGGCCAGAAGAGCTAACGATGGCACTAACTAGATGGTGGTGGATTGCCAAATTGATCCCATTATGGAAACTACCTATGATCGCGGCCTAATTACTAATAATGGGAGAGATTTATAAGGAAAGGGAGATGATTATAGGGTTCACTCTATTGGGATGGTAACTACCTAATTTAAAGAGATTGAGGAGGGAAGGAAATCTTATGTATAAGGATCCAACTCAGCAAATGGAGTAGTTGTGGTGGACACTAAAAGTCGTAGATGTGATGAAGGAACATCTTATGGGCCTACGATGGAGGAAATGGGTTTAGGCCCAATCCTGATTGATGCTGTTGATCCAAAAAATGAGTTGACGATGAGTCCTGTCCACTCTGCCCGCCTAGCATTATAAGTGCCTTAAGTTAGCACATTCGTGGGCTTGGGAACCTATGGACTATTCAAGTATTAAAGGACTTGATTAAGTCTTAGAAGCCCATAATTTTTTTTAATGAAAGTTATGATAAGCAAGGAAAGAGTTGAACAAGTGAAGGATAGTATGGGCTTTAAGGGTAGTTTTACTATGGAAGGCCCAGATCATGGTAGGGGCCTAACTTTAATGTGTTGTAGAAAGGAGGATGTACAAATTCCTAGTTCCTCTCTTAATCGTATTGATTGTATGGTGTCTATCTCAAATCTAGGCCAATGGCATATGATAGGGTTTTATGGCTACCCTTAGCATAGTCGTAGAAGAGACTCATGGGAGAAATTATAAGCTCTCCATAATTAACCAATGCTACTATGGATTTGCTTAGGAGATTTTGATGATCTCCTCTCCCCAGTATAAAAGTCAGGTTAAATTCTCCATCCTCGGTAGCTTATTGAGGGATATAAAAATATAGCGATAACCTGTGGCTTATATGATTTAGGGCTTATAATGCACCATTTACTTAAGAGTATGGATGAGGGTCAGACAACTAGGTTGAAGAGAAGCTCAATCAAGTGTTGGGTTCTATTGATTAGTGTCGAAGATTTCTATAGGCTAAGGTTTTTAATTTACAAGGTACCTTCGTAAATCATTCCCCTTTATTCTTGTAGGTTGTGAAGAAAATTTTTCAAAGGAGAGATAAGGTTTTTAGATTTGAAAATTCCTAGATTAAAGAAGTAGGGTGCCAAATGGTAATTGAAGATAGTTGGCATATTAGTTGGCATATTCTTCTAAACTTACATTCAAGATCAATTAGCAAAATGTGCTACTGATTTGGCTACTTGGGGTGACTCTTTACATGGTGGTTTTAAGGAGCGTCTTGCAAAATGCAAAAAAGATAAGAAGAATTTGCAACCTAAGCTTGATGAAGCTTCTGTCACTTGATTCAATCAAGCAAAGGAAGACTATCTTATCATCCTTCATCAGTAAGATGACTATTAGCGTCAGTGAGCAAAATGTTTCAAGCTTTAATATAGAGACCTTAATTCTAAATGCTTTCATGCTGCGAGGTTAGAGCATAATAGGAGCAATTCTATTAATCAATTAAAAGATGATTCTGATTATTGGCATAATTGGGAAATAGGTTTGAGTGACTTAATTCTCAACTTTTACATAAATCTATTTACTTCTAACAAATAAAGTAATCACAATGTTGTGTTTCTGCTGAGCAAAATGCTAAGTTGGTTATTGTGTTTACTCCAGAGAAGATTCAAAAGGCCTTATTTTCAAGGCATTTGGATAAATCTCTAGGACTTGATGGCATGAATCTGGCTTTCTTTCGAAAATACTAGCACATTGTTGGTAATGATATAACTAAAGCTTGCTTTCAATTCTTAAATAATAAAACCTTGCCTTATTGGTTAAACAACATTATGATTATTATAATTTTGAAGACATACAAGCCTGAATTCCTAAATTATATGAGACCTATCTCTTTGTGCAATGTCCTTTAACAAAATCATTGCCAAAGTTTTAGCTAATAGATTGAAGGGGATCTTGCCAACCAGAATCTCAAACTCTCAAAATGCCTTCATTAAAGGAAGATTGATTACAGATAACATTTTGGTAGCCTTTGAAGTGTTGCATTTTCTTAAGGGGAAAACTCAAGGGAAATCTAATTTTGCAGCTTTGAAGTCGACATGAACAAGACTTATGACAATATAGAGTGGGGTTTTTTTATAGGAGGTCATGCTGAAATTAAGGTTCGATGCTCACTAATCGTGATGTGCCTAAGTACAATTTGATATAATATTGCTAACGGAAGTAGAGCTATGGACTCATTCATTTCAAAATGGGGCTTGAGATAGGTGATGGCAGTATGTTCTCTAAGAGCCATATAATAGTTATGTAATAGTAGATATTAATTCCTAATGGCATAATAATATATTCATAAAATGAAAAGGGTTTCATATTATTCAATATAGTCTTTAAGTATTTATAGGAGGATCTATTCTCAAGTGTTGAGAATATGAGAGACAAATCGCTCTTGTATAAATATTTTAAATATGTTCATGGTCATAAGATTAATGATTAGGCATCATTAATTCTAGAAGACCATCACCTCTGTTTGTTTTCTATAATTAGTATGTGATACAGATGATTATAGAGGCAGTGAGTCTCATGCTGCTTGACATATGATGTTGATACAAACACATAAATATTCATAAGATGAATAGTCAAACTATGACATTAGATGATAATAATATGGGATTTTACTACTTGTCAATTATTTATCATTTAGGTTATAATAGTGCATATAATCTTATGACTTGAGGGATACTATATCTCATACATAAGTGGGTAGAATTTATTACTACTTACATAGACATACTATTCATGTATAGATATATGGCATGTGATAGTTCTAATTTGATATGCATGGAGGTAAGTGATCGCCAAGATAGAATTTATCACCTCAAGTAAATGAGGTTAAGATCCTATGCTATCTAGTTATTCTTAATACTTAAGTTCTTGGCCAAGACAATAAGATTCACTAGAAAGAGTTTCTAGTAGGAATCTAATCTCATCAAGAATTAGAACCGAGAGAAGGATATAGAATCGAGGCACATTAGAGTTTGATATAAACCATTACCCTAGCCAAGATTGGGATCTCTAATGAAGGGATTCTAGTGCATGATGATTTATGATTGATGGTCCATGTGATGTTTAAAGTTATCAATTATAAACATTCATTTCTAATTAGGTAGTCGTGACATGGAATCCTAGCTATCCTTTGTGACTTATGGGACTAAATGGAAGTGGGGATTTCACATTAGTAGTGAAAAATATTTTCTCATTCCCATTGCTAATTAGACATGAACCTAGAAAGTCACACACCCAATAGTGATCACCTTTCAAGTGTAAAAAGTTTACCATAATAATTAATTAAAGTGTTTAATTAATTGATTAGTAGTAAAATGATTAAACATGTAATTAAATTTACAAGGACCCTAGCATATCATGATGTTTAATCTATAAAGGTTTCTATTCAATTAAATCTTAATTTATATACAATGTAAATGAGAAAGATTAAATTGAAAAATGTTTTGGACTAAATCAAAGACATATTTTTAATCTTAATAAAAATCCTTAACACATGAGATGTGGCCTAAGCATGTGATATGGAAAAGAGGCAATTTAGATATTAGAGAAAATTCACTATTCATAAGCCCATATGATGAGATTAGGGGTTAGAGAATTTTCTACTAATGTCAAAATTGTAATTTCATCTTTTAGCTAATGGAAATATCCATTTTGTCTCCCTAAAGGATAAAATGGTCATTTCACTATTTGAAGAAGCAAAGTCCACTTTGCCCCTCCACCAAATGAAGAGCTAAAAGGGTGTTTTTGTCCTTATGAAGACTTAAGAGTTAAGTCTTGAAGAAAATAAGTATAAAAGGGTTTTATGTTCATTTTTCTTCATAAGCAAGGGTGAACATCATTTTCTCATTTGAAGCATCTTAAGAGAGATTTGAGAGAGAGAAAGAAAATATGAAGAAAGTGTTTCTTCAATTTTTCTTTTAATCTTTAATTCTTTTCCTTGTTCTTTGTGAAAGAACAAAAGCTTGCAAATTGAAAATATGTTTAGTCCAAAACAAATCAAAGAGAAACCTTAAACTTCCTAAAGGTTTTTGAGGGAAAATCTTGAATTAAAATTGGACAACTAAGAGAGTGATTCAAGAACACCAAAGAAACCAAGAGGAAACTTAGAGGTGAGCCAAATGTTGATAATCTAGAGGCTTCATATATGGGAAACTCTTTGTTAAAGAAAGAAGGAACCTACAAAAGGTAATATGATTACTCTTCCTTCTTCTTTATATGCATATGTGTTTTACACACAAATTAATTGATTGCTTGAATGAATTTTGGACCAAAATGGGAGAAGTGAAATTTTAAAATGTTTGAAATTTCACCTCACCACCTTGCTTCTGCTGCCTTTTGGCTCCACCATTCCTTCAATTAGTATCAAAGCCATTTAATTTATGTGTAAAACCTTTGTATATGTTGTTTTCGAGGTTTTGATTTGGTTGAAAAGGAGTTCTTGCACAAATGTTGTGCTGTTAAACACAGAATTTGCGCTCGTGAATCAAGAATTGCGACTATGATTGGTATATTGCAACCGCAAATTTAATGTCAAGCCCGCGAATGAATGGATCAGAATAAATATTGTTTAGGTCGATTTAGAGAAACTCGACCACGATTCATATTTTGTAGCCATAAAGGTGGTCGCAATTTGCTCTGTGTCTATACCCAACTTCAATTTTTCCAAAATTGTTTTGGATTAATTTTTCAATCAAACAAATTTCTATGACCTAAAATATGATTTTAAGCAATAAAAACATTGAATATATGATATTCAAAATGGATATTTTTGAAATGTTCCAAAATTTGGAAATGTTCCAATGATGAACAACATATGTATAAATACAATTGTTGTATATATATGTTTTGTTGTTGTTTGAGAGGCATGGATGGTTGATCATGGATTTAGAAACCATAATGTATGATTTTTGATATGGACCCATAATAATTAATTTTATTATTTGATGGGATGTAATCAAATGTAATTACTCATTTAGGTTGTAAATCAATTTCATTGAGCCTATAAGCTCTTTTGTTTTTATAATCTCACCTTGGAATGCCAAGGTTACTAATGTACATATGGAGATGTGGAGATGTAAGAACAAGAAAAGGCTTAACCCATGAAGATGCCTAATGGGAGCATGAAGACGCAAAATTTGTGATTTCATGTTTGTAATTTGTATAACCTAAATCTCATATCCATTCCTTATGGCTAGGAAGTGGATCCATAAAATCTATGATCTTACCTATGTGTATATTGTCCATTTTATGATATATATATATATATATATATATATATATATATATATATATATATATATATGTGTGTGTGTGTGTGTGTGTGTGTGTGTGTGTGTGTGTGTGTGAGATATATATGAATGCAAATGATGTATGTTTAAAATGGATAATGTGCAAAGGGAGACTAATCAATAAAGCTCAAAAATGTTTCAAAGAAAATATCGAGTCATGGTTTTCCATTGCTCCATTGTTACTAGTATAGGAAACATTGTATGTCAATAACGACAATGAGTTTTTGAAATATATAATATTCAAATCATTATACTTGTTGGTCAAATGGGTTTTACTTGACTAGTGTGAAAGGCCAATAATGACAATGTGTATCTGAGGTTGGAAACACTAGGAATTGGATTGATTGAGCCTCACAAAGAGTTGTGATGAACAAGTGTTGTTCACTTATTAGATATCAAAATTTCAATAATGACAATGTGTATCTGAGGAATTTGTGATAATCTAATAAGAATTCAATCACCTACTAAAAATCCACCCTAATAGGATTTCTGTTTCCTATTTGGAAGTATAGGATTCGCCAAGTTAGTAGGATTACCGTTTTGATTGAAGACCAAATCATTATGGTAGCTGCTCAATTACATAAGTTATTAATCTTGTTATTTTCTGCATTTTGATAATATGAAATTAACAAACCCACTTGCCAATATATTTTATTCTTTTAGGCTCATAGGGCCTAAATCTGTGGTCCTTGCATTTGAATATATAGTGTATGTATTTAACTTGATTTATTCTTAGTCTTTTAGAGAAAATACTACTCTAAAGGAACATATCACATTAAGTGCAATGGAAACAAAATATTGGATGAGGTTGATACTATATGGTTGTTTTATAAGTCAAGGGTTGCAAAAATAACATATGAGCATAACAAGACTCTAAGTAATTATGCATCGTCTACAAGTGTTGTATGATGAACATAAATACACTAATTAATATGAGATATTAAGGTAGTTATTTTGTTTGAATATGAAGAAAATTATAAAGAAAGAAAAAGGAAAAGAAAAGAAAGGAAAAGGAAAGGAAAAGAAATTGTAAAGGAAGAAAAGAAGAAAGTGTTTCTTCTTGATCTTCATAACTTTATTTTTCTTTATCTTCTCCTTATTTTTCATTCTTGTTCTTATTCTTTTTATTCAACTAGAGTAAGAAATTAAAGAAAAGAAATCAAAGAAGAAAATGTTTCATCTTTAATTTCTTGTTCTTCTATTCTTCTATCTATTATTCTTTGTGAAAAAATTTGAATTGTGAGAAATCTCTTTTTATTTCTTACTAATTTTAATTAAACTAAATTTGGACTTATTTTCATGTGATGAATAAATTCATCAAACAACTAAAGAGTCTAGATGTTTTTTATGAATAATAATTTTCAAATAGTTTAATTTTTCAAATTCATTCCAAATTTTCATTAGATGGAAAATGCACTTTAAGGTAATAGAAAAAGTTTCTATTATAAATCCTAAAAGAGAAATTGCAATGGGCAAGTCCATAGATAATGCTATAGTTGATAAAAGAAAATGTTTTTATTGTCAATGTTATGAATATTAGAAAAGTAATTGTTCTAAGTATTGTGAATATTAAAGGACAAAAAGAAGGATAAACCATGTGAAGGAAAATCTATCTCTTGTTACCATATTCCAATGATTCATGTAGTTCATATGTTGCTTGGATTCATGATATAAGTGCTTCTGTGCCATATGCATGATTAGAGTAAGCAACGGAAGCATGGAGTTAAATGAAGTGATTTTGAAAAATCTAAGGGGCAGAGTGTTTATTTCTAAAGAGCTTTTAGAATTCTTCATGATAATTTTAGAAATCATATTTTGCATGTATGGTATGTACTTAATGATGATTTAAGGAAATCATGTTTTGTAAATCATGTATGTATTTCATACTTAAGCTACATTATTCTGTAACTTCAAGGAATTGTGGATTCTGTAACTAGAAAAATGTTTGCATGGTTTATTGTGGTAATAAACTTAAGAGTATGAGTTTATTATGATTGATGTATTATTATTAAGTTAATAATAACAAAACAAATCCAAGTGCTTTAATGATAATGCCATAAAGAACCCTAATCTAAAACCACTAAGATTTCTTAAATTAGTTTGTTTAGCTGAAGATAAGACAACTTAGTTGGATATCATGTATCACTATCCATCAGGGTGTGAACTTATTTCAACTTAGAAGTCTAACATCTAATGCAGAAACAACTAGATCACCTTTTGTTGGACAAAAGGATAGAAATCGAAGAAGTTTAAGAATCTATGCATACAGATGCATCAATACCATTTATCAAATGGTTAGTAGGAGTTTTTCCTAATTCATTTTGTTTACCTATATATATGATATTGACCCATTCAAAAAAAGGTAAATAAAATGAATTGTTCAGTTAAATTTTTGAAATGTTCAAGAAATTCAAAATGAAAAGGAAAATAAATATTAAGGGTATTTCATGCAAAAAGGAAAGAGTATCATAACCCTTTGATTTGATCGAAGTGGGGAGAACTTGATTACCAATTTTTGAGGAATTTCCTAAATATAAAAATTGGTATATAATCATGATTCTTATTGGGAAAACCATACATGATGGTATACTCAAAAGAATAAATTACAACATCTATGATATGACGTAATAGATGATGAACTATAAAAGTTTTTGTTTATTTCCTTTTTGGAAATTTACAATTAATAGCTATATATTCTTAAATAGAATTTTCTTCAAAGTCTATCTAGTCCTAATTCATATATGATATGATATAGATAGATATCAAAATTCTTACTCATAATTGGATTTGAGATATCTAGCTTATTTGATAAGCTTAAGTTGGACAATTGGAAGATAATTCTAATTAAGATAAGGTTTGTTAGATATCCTAAAGGTGGTTTAGGATAGTATTTTTATCTTTTGCATAATAAAGAGTTGTTAGCAAAATATTATTTCTTGATAAAGTGTTTATTCAAGAAAGTGACATATTGAGAAAGATAGAATGATTGGATGAATATCATCCAATAAAATGATCAAAGTAAAATTTGATCAACCTTGTGAAAAGTCTAAAACTAACTAAATATTTTATCCTTATAAGCTGCTAAAGGTTTAGTATAATATATGATTTTTCTATGAGATATGATTTCTTTATATGAATACACAATAGTTGTATATTCATAATGAAGTAAATCATGAGATAGCAAAATATCTAATCTTAAGAAAAATATAATTTCTTTTATATAAATGCACAAAAGTTGTACATTCATGATGAAGTAAATTATGAGATGATTCTATTATAGCTATATATAATATAGCAATGCATAATGATTATGAGTTTGACATATAGATGTTAATACTAGTTTTCTTTCTCTAGAAAAGAAAACATAATCGTGGAATAAATCTAAAGGCTTAGAGTCTTAAGAAAATTCTAAAGTATACAACACCTTAATGAGTTGTATCATCACAAGATGAATCCTTAATGTACAAAAGGATAGTGGAAGTATCCTCACTTTCAAGTTTTATACATGGATAACACATTAGTTTGTAAAAGTATTAATATATTTGCATTTGTAAAATGGTTTTCCCATTACTTTTTTCATTTAGACTTGAGATAAATATTTTACATTCTTTTTAATTCAAATCTATAGAGATAGATTGAAGATGATGTTAAATATCTAAGTCGATATTTGGAAAGGATGTTGAAAAGTTCAACATGCTAATTCCAAAAGTTTTATTTTCTACAATTTCAATATCCACTTTTTAAGGGTTAATTCCCTAGATACCCAAAGAATGTATGGCATGGATTCCTTATAGTATGACTATAGGAAATCTAAGTTATACAAGAGTTGTATAATGAGGCAAACATCGAGAATGTTATTAGTATGACTAACAAATTCTAATCCTATCTAGGATTAAATTGTTGGAAATATAATCAAAATTATTCTAAAGTACTTGAGAAGTATTTAAGATTTAATCTTGAGAAATGAAAATATTACTACATAAATGATAGAGAGTCTATCATGGGGATTATTGTTATCTATGATGAAGAAATAATTTGCTAGAAAAGTTCTAAGCAAATTGTTATTATAAATTTCATTATGGAAGCCAAATTTGATACATAGGATGTTGCTAATAAGAAACTATTTTGGATTCAATAGTTATGAACTGTTTAAGAGTTTCTCCAATACATCACGAGGATCTCTCTGCTGTGATAATAATGGAGCCTTAGCTTATGGCAAGGGAACTTGAGTCTCACACTGAAATCCAGAATATTTCGAAAGGCACTAAGATATTATCAAATCAATTGTTGGAATAGGGCATTCTAGCCTTGCAGAAAATAGTGTTAACCATTAACTTGGTTAAACCATTGACTAAAGTCAAAAGTTAGTAATAATTAAACTTCATCTTGAGAAGATGAGTTTCTGATACTAAGCAAAATGGCTTTAGTGCAAGTGGGAGATTGATAGCAATATATACTCTAGGAGCTATAAAATAGTTATATAATAGTAGATATTAATTCCCAATGGCACGATAATATATTAATAATGTGAAAACGATTTCATATTATTGAATATAATCCTTAAGTATTTCTAGGAGGATCTATTCTCAAGTGTTAAGAATATGAGAGACAGATCACTCTTGTATAAATATTTTAAATATATTCATGGTCATAGGAGTAATGACTGGGCATCATCAATTCTGGAAGACCATCACCTCTATTTGTTTTCTATAATCAGTATGTGATACAGATGATCACAGAGGCAATGAGTCTCATGTTGCTTGATATATGATGTTGATATAAACACATGGATATTCATAAGATGAATAGTCAAACTATGATGTTAAATGATAATAATATAAGGATTTACTAATTGTCAATTATTTATTATCTAGGTCATAATAATGCATATGATCTTTTGACTTGAGGGATGCTATATCTCATACATGCATTGTTAGAATTTATTACTATTTACATAGACGTACTATTCATGTATGGATATATGTGAGGCCTCGCCCGAGCACCAGCCCAATCTGCTAGAGGGAACCGGAATGCTTATTCGAGCTTAGACTCACGATGGAACCCTCAAGTTGGAATTGGTTGATTTTGAAAATGATTTTAGAAGTCACCACCTTAATTTTATTTAGTTGGGAAAATATTAAGAAAAAACACAAATTGACTCCAATTCATTAATTTTTTATTAATTTGCCTATGGATAAAATCACTAGCCTCAAACCAGATTGAACTCGAGGACTAGGTTTTTGGTTTTAAATAATCAAAATTTGGCGCTTAAGTTAAATTTGACTTTTAAAAATTAATTTCACGAATGACGAATATAAGATGATAATTATAGATAAAATGCATGAATATAGTATAATATGAATGCATGAAAATTGATGAAACAATGAACATTCACAAATCAAGGAGAGTGTTCCCTCTAATCCTTAAAGATTTAGGGAAACCACATGATCACTCCTTAATTCCAATTAAGATAATTACATTGATTAAAAAAATAGGATGCCTTCTCTAGCCCTTATGGGATTCTAGGAAAACCACATATTCTCTTACAAATATCATAAAAAAAAAAAAAGACAATTAATTACATTTAAGAAAAATGGAAAATAAATTTAATTTGAAAAATTAGATTTGAAGTCTGGATTTAAATTCCAAACATGCCTACGTACCCCGTTTAAATAGGGATTAAAATCCACGTAGTTCGTCCCACGATTAAGTGGAGGGGTTTATAGAATGATTAAAATAATTTTTGGTTTGAATAATGAATTTGATGAAAATACCTTATATTTTGGCGGATGATATAGAAAAAGTGTTTTGTCATATTGAAGTTCTGTTTTATCAGACTGGACAAGTGGATTGATTAAGGAAAATGATTGATGAGTGAATTAATTAATTAAAATGATTAATTAATTAATCAAAATAGTAGATGAGTAAAAAGAGATTTTTTATTTAATTTTTAAAAAAAGGTAATTAATTAATTAAAAAAATTAATTAATTAATTAACTTGTGAGTGATTTAAAAAATTAGTTAATTAGAATGATTAATTAACTTGTGAGTGATATATAAAAAAAGATTTTTAGTTAATTAAAATGATTAATTAACTTGGATTGGGTAAGGAAATTAATTAATTAAAATGATTAATTAATTAATTAGGAGTAGATGGAGGGAGAAGAAGAAGGAAAGTTGATAGATAACTATCAATATCAACTTTGGTATGTTTTGAAATGAAAGATGGAGAGCTTATTTATAGGCAAAGGGAGGTGAGGGTAGTTTAGGTAGTGAAAATGTAAAAAAATTATAAGGGATAGAGCTAGAAAGGGCTGAAAAAATAGGTTGGGGGTTATTTTGGGAATTGCAAGCAAGGTGGTGGGGCCCGCGCTATCGAAAGCACCAGCGGCGTCGATGGGCCTCTAGGCGATGCATCACCGGCAGGGTCGCCAGTGTTGCCTGCACCTCGGTGGGCGTGCTGGCTAGATTTTCACTTTTTTATTGGTTAGGTTTTGGAACTTTCTGATCAATTTTTAGGAGTTACAAAGCTCAAAAAAATTATCAATCAGTGTCAATATACTTGAAATTAATTTTAGAACAATTTAACAGTCAATTAGGGAGAAAATCCTGTCAGTTTTGAAAAAAATATTGTTTGGTACAGGAGGTCCTATCAGGGTAAGAAAGGCATCTGACTGCATCAAAAAATATCTCGGTTAGTATCGGTGGGTTCAGAATTAATTTTAGAGGTGTTGAAATGAAGATTCACAATATATGGCATGTGATAGTTCCGATTTGTTATGTATGGAGGTAAGATTGCCAAGATAGAATTCATTACCTCGAGTAAACGAGGATAAGATCCTATGCTATCTGGTTATTCTTGATACTTAAGTTCTTAGCCAAGACAGTGAGATTCACTAGAAATAGTTTCTAGTAGGAATCTAATCTCATCAAGAATTAGAACCGAGATAAGGACATAGAATCAAAGCACATTAGGGTTTGACATAAACCATTACCTTAGCTGAGATTAGGATCTTTAATGAAGGGATTTTAGTGCATGATGATTTATGATCGATGGTCCATGTGATGTTTAAAGTTATCAACTATAAACATTCATTTCTAATTAGGTGGTCGTGACATGAAATGCTAGCTATTCCTCGCGACTTATAGGACTAAGTGTATAGTAGAGATTTCACATTAATAGAGAAAAATATTCTCTCATTCCCATTACTAATTAGACATGAACCTAGAAAGTCACACACCCAATAGTGATCACCTTCCAAGTATAAAAAGTTTACCATAATAATTAATTAAAGTGTTTAATTAATTGATTAGTTGTAAAATGATTAAATATGTCATTTTAATTTACAAAGACCCTAGCATGTCTTGATATTTAATCTATAAATGTTTCTATTAAATTAAATCTTAATTTGTATATGATGCAAATGAGAAAGATTAAATTGAAAAATGTTTTGGACGAAATCAAAGACATAATTTTAAGCTTAGTAAAGCCCCTTAATACATGAGATGTGGCCTAAGCCCATATGTGATATGGAAAAGAGGCAATTTAGGGGGTTAGAGAAAATTCACTATTCATCAGTCCATATGATGGGTTTAGGGGTTAGAGAATTTTCTACTAAGGTTAAAATTGTAATTTCATCTTTAGCTAATGAAAATGTCCATTTTGCCCCTAAAGGATAAAATAGTCATTTCATTATTTGAAAAAGCAAAGTCCACTTTGCTCCTCCACCAAATGAAGAGCTAAAAGTGTGTTTTTGTCTTTATAAAGACTTAAGAGTTAAGTCTTGAAGAAAATAAGCATAAAAGGATTTTATGTTCATTTTTTTTCATAAGCAAGGGTGAACATCATTTTCTCATTGCAAGCATCTTAAGAGAGATTTGAGAGAGAAAGAAAATATGAAGAAAGTGTTTTTTCAATTTTTCTTTCGATCTTCAATTCTTTTCTTTATTCTTTGTGAAAGAACAAATGCTTGCAAATTGAAAATGTGTTTAGTCCAAAACAAATCAAAGAGAAACCTTAAGCTTCCTAAAGGTTTTTAAGGGAAAATCTTGAATCAAAATTAGGCAACCAAGAGAGTGATTCAAGAACACCAAAGAAACCAAGAGGAAACTTAGAGGTGAGTTAGGTGTGGATAATTTAGAGGCTTCACACTTGGTAAGCTCTTTGTTAAACAAAGAAGGAATATACAAGAGGTAATATGATTACTCTTCCTTCTTCTTTATATGCATATATATTTTACACACAAATTAATTGATTGCTTGAATGAATTTTGAACCAAAATGGGTGAAGTGAAATTTTAAAATATTTGAAATTTCACCTCACCACCTTCCTTCCACTGCTTTTGGCTCCACCGTTCCTTTAATAAAGAGACCCTCTTTCACCCTACCTCTTTATAATCTATACTAAGGCACTTTTTAGCTCTTATTAGCAAAAATGTCTGTTTGGGAAACCTCTATGGTTGTCAGGTAGCAAGGAACACACCAATAGTGTCTCACCTTTTATTTGCTAATGATAGCTTCTTCTTTTTGAAAGCTAATTAGGAGTGCGATATGATTAAGAAATACCTTCATAAATATGAGCAGGCTTCTAGATAGCTAATAAATTTCAACAAATATTCTAACTCTTTTAATTCCATCTGATAGCAATATGTGCCTTGGAGCCATATAATAGGTATGTAATAGTAGATTTTAATTTCCAATGGCACAATAAATATATTCATAATGTGAAAAGGGTTCATATTTTGAATATAGTCCTTAAGTATTTGTAAGAGGATCTTCTCTCAAGTGTTTAGAATATGGGAGACAAATCGCTCTTGTACAAATATTTTAAATATGTTCATGGTCATAGAATTAATGACTATACATCATTAATTCCGAAAGACCATCACCTCTATTTGTTTTCTATAATCAGTATGTGATACAGATGATTATAAAGGCAGTGAGTCTCATGCTGCTTGACTTATGATGTCGATACAAACACATGGATATTCACGGATGAATAGTCAAACTATGACATTAGATGATAATAATATAGGATTTTACTACTTGTCAACTATTTATCATCTAGGTCATAATAGTGCATATAATTCTTTGACTTGAGGGATAATATATCTCATACATAGGTAGTTAGGATTTATTACTACTTACATAAATATACTATTCATGTATGGATATATGGCATGTGATAGTTCTAATTTGTTATGTATGGAAATAAGTGATCACCAAGATAGAATTCATTACCTCGAGTAAATGAGGTTAAGATCCTATCCTATCTAGTTATTCTTGATAACTAAAGCTCCTGGCCAGGAAAGACAGATTCACTAAAATGAGTTTCTAGTAGTAATCTAATCTCATCAAGAATTAGAATCAAGATAAGGACATAGAATCGAGGCACATTAGGGTTTGACATAAACCATTACCCTAGCCAAGATTGGGATCTTCAATGAAGGGAATCTAGTGTACGATAATTTATGATCGATGGTCCATGTGATGTTTAAAGTTATCAACTATAAACATTCATTTCTAATTAGGTAGTCGTGACATGGAATGCTAGCTATCACTCATGACTTATAGGACTAAGTGTGAAGTGGGGATTTCACATTAGTAGAGAAAAACATTTTCTCATTCCCATTGCTAATTAGACATGAATCTAGAAAGTCACACACCCAATAGTGATCACTTTCCAAGTGTAAAAGGTTTACCATAATAATTAATAAAAATATTTAATTAATTGATTAGTTGTAAAAAGATTAAACATGTAATTAAATTTAGAATGACCCTAATATGTCCTGATGTTTAATCTATAAAGGTTACTATTCAATTAAATCTTAATTTGTATATGATATAAATGAGAAAGATTAAATTGAAAATTAATTTGAACTAAATCAAAGACTTAATTTTAAGCTTAGTGAAAACCCTAAACACATGAGATGTGGCCTAAACCCATATGTGATATGGAAAAGAAGCAATTTAGGGGTTAAAGAAAATTCACTATTCATAAACCCATGTGATGGATTTGGGGGTTAGAGAATTTTCTGCTAAGGTTAAAATTGTAATTATATCTTTTGGCTAATAGAAATGTCCATTTTATCCCTAAAGGATAAAATGGTCATTCACGACTTAAAGAAGCAAAGTTCAACTTTGCCCCTTACCTAATGAAGAGTTAAAAGGGTGTAATGGTCTTTTGGTGCAAAGACTTAATAGTTAAGTCTTCTAAAAGATATAAAAGCTTTAAGTTTTTATGTTGTAAGTAAGTGAACAACACTTTTTTTATTTGAAGCATTTTAAGAGAGAAGATGAGAGAGAAAAGAAAAATGAAGAAAGTGTTTCTTCAATTTTCTTTTGATCTTAAATTCTCTTCTTTGTTATTTGTGAAAGAATAAATGCTTGCAAATTGAAAATATGTTTATTCAAAGAACAAACCAAAGAGAAACCTTAACTTTCTAAAGGTTTTTGGGGGAAAATCTTGAATTAAAATTGGGCAACTAAGGGAGCAATTCAAGAACACCAAAGAAACCAAATGGAAACTTAGAGGGAGGTAGGTGTGAATGATCTAAAGGCTTCACACTTGGGAAGCTCTTTGTTAAAGACAGGGGGAACCGATAAGAGGTAATATGATTACTTTTCCTTCTTCTTTCTATGCGTATATGTTTTACACACAAATTAAGTGATTGCTTGAATGGATGTTTGGACCAAAATTGGGTGAAGTAAAATTTTAAAATGTTTAAAATTTCACCCCACCACCTTACTTTCGCTGCATTTGACTCCATCATTCCTTCACCAACACAATAGTTAAAGTGAGAGCCATGATTTACTCTTCCTTAATAGTGGAGGAGACTAGTAACCACATGAAATACTTGGTTCTTCCTTCACTAGTGGATCAGAATAAGAAGGAAATCTTTGCTTACTTAAAAGATCATATTTGGAGAAGAATTCATGGATGGAAGAATAAACTCTTGTCTAGAGTAGGCAAGGAATTGCTTTTAAAGACTGTTGCCCATTCCATTCCCACATATGCGACGAGCATTTTTTTAATTCCCATTGATCTGCATAATGAATTGGAGAAAATTATGAATTCTTTTTGGCAGGGAAAAAATAAGAGTATTAACCGAGGCATTCATTAGTTGAGTTGGCAAGAATGTGTAAGAGGAAAGAGTTTGGTGGCTCGGGTTTTTATAGGCTAAACGGGTTTAATTCAACTCTCTTTAGCAAGTAATGTTGGAGAATCCTTACAAGGCCAGATTCATTAGTCATAAAAATTCTTCAAGCTAAATACTTTCTAAAATCCTCCTTCATGGAAGCTAAACTGGGGCAAAACCCAAGTTTAGAATTGGGGATGGGAAAAGTACTGTTATTGGCCAAAGTCCTTGGTTATTTGATGATCACCAGCCTTATATAGAATCCTCATTGTGTCAGGACATTTCTAAGGCCTTTATGTATTCTCTTATGGTTCAAGGCAATGTCATTAGGATCCAGACCTAGTCAATGACATATTTGAGGATAGAGATGCTACTACTATTTTAAGTATTCCATTAAGCTCAAGATCTTGTGGGGATTCATGGTTATAGATATGGGCCAAGCGAGTTTAGTGCATGGTAAAAAGCAAGTACCTTTACTTAACATATGGAAGGTCAGATTTTGAATCTGTAGCTAGTAGAAAGACTCTTTGGGCTTGCAAGTTCCTCCTAAATTTAAGTCCCTAGTTTAGCGGGCTTGCACCAATTGTTTACCCTCTTTGGATAATCTTGTGCAAAAGAGTTAATGTTGTGAATATTTGCCTTTTATGTCATAATGCATGTGAATCTTCCTTCCACACCTTTATTGACTACCTCTTCACCAGGAATTGTTGGATAGTATCAAGCTTGGGCTATAGGAGGGGGTCATAACACAATTTTTGTGGTTGGCTCTCTTTTATTTTTCACAATTACAAGATAGAGAAATGGGTTATGGTAGTTGTTATTCTATGTAATATGTGGATGCACCAGAATGAAGTGGTATGGAGTCAAAAGAGGAAACAACCTAGGCAAGTAATGGATGGTGTGCTCATGTATTTACAAAGATGGAAGGTAGCCCAGCAATGCATAGCTGCAAATTCTAGTCAAGGCGAATGAAAGAAACCAAGTTTTAGATGGCTTAAATGTAACTCTGATGCAGCTATTTTTCATGATGAGAGGAAGATGGGGGTGGACCTTCTTTTATTTGTAATAGCTTGTCTTTAGATTTGAATTAATAATACTCCCAGTTTGGTTTCAAAAAAAAAATAAAGTTAGAAGCTTAGTAATGGTGAGTGGTTCAATTTTCTTTTGAAAATTGATTTACATTATAGCTTTGGAATTTAATCAGTGTTTTAAAAATTAGACTGGATCGACCGCTTTAACTAATTAAACTGAAAACTGATAGCTAGTCCAGTTTGATTCATTTAAAAATCATATTTCTTGTTAAACCACTCTTTGATTGATTTTGACCAGTTTTAACTAAATTTTGTTGGTTTTAAACCTGTTCGACCTCTATTAATAGGAAATAGACCAAAAAAATAAAAAAAGAAAAAAGAAAATTAAAAAGATTTTATCTAATTGATTGTATCATCAATTCAACCTGTTGAATAGCAAACTAGTGACATGACCAATTCCATCACCAATCTAGTTTTTAAAATACTAAATTTAGCAAAATAATCTTTTGAAAAATAAGAAAAAAATGTATTTTTTTAGAATTTTGATTTGTGCACAAGAGCCCTTATGCTCCCTTTTATGCACCTTAGGTAAGGAGTACAAAAGGTTGTGTGTGCAGGCATGGGATGCATAGGCTATAGCACGACAACATATCTAAAGTTTATTTTTCTTTACTTTAAATATATTTCAAAATGTTTTAAAATTTTAAAATTTGTTTTAAAATATTTAAATTGTTTTAAAATTCATTTCATCCTAGGAAGATTTTTTTTACTAAATTTATAAGTTAATTTATTTAACTGCCCCTGTGAACCTTCGTGTTGGGAGGTTTCTCCTTAATTCCTATCGATTAGTTAAAGACTTTCTGCCCGCCTAATTGAGGCAAGTCCATTTCCTAAGGCTTATGTCCCTAGTGTGAAAAATATGGAATTGCAATCCGATCATCCGCTCCATCCGTCCTACGTCCCCAAGCCACGAAAGCACAAGGTAAGCTTCTTTTCCTTTACCTTTCCTTTGTCTAAGGCTCCTTGCCACTTTTAGTTTGTTAATTAAATTGATTCACCTAGGTTGCTAGCTAATCAACTCGGTAGTTAATTAGATTAATTAATTAACTTAACCCTCCCTAAATTAATCAATCAAAATATGATAAAGTGGCTAGGCTAAATTAACCCCTTCGCGAGAATGGAGAACTGTGTGGGTTTTGATTTTCATTTAAAGGGATACATAGGCATACTTAGTTCAAGCATCGAATCCAATTAAAACTAACCAATTCTCTCCCCTATCACCTTCTTCACTTGCTTTTGTTTTATTTTCTTTTTTCTTTGTTATAGGATTTAGTTTAGGAAATGTGTAACTTTCCTAGAACCCATAAGAGCTATAGGAGGTATCCCTTAAGTCTAGAATTTTTTATTGTGATATTAATTTTCTTTTGAACTTTACTTATATTTATTTTATTATTGAATGTGTGGATTGAATGATCAGGTATATTATAAATTGTTTATGTATTTTAAACTGTTCATGAAATATATTTTAAATTATTTTATATTATTTGGCTAAACATATTTTGCTAAACTAAAAATCTAGTCCCCAAATCCTCTTTGGTTTTAAGACTAGTGATTCTTTTTCTTTTGAATAATAATTAGAGTCGAATGAGTTTTTTCCTTATATTTTCCTAAATAAAAATAAATTAAGGTGGCGATACTAAAACAAATTTTAAATCTATCAAAGATAAGCCCCGAGGGCTTCCGCATGAGCTCTTTCCCCAAATGAGTATTTTGATTCCCTTTAATAGATCAGACTGGTGTTCAGGCGAGACCTCACAGCCCCTTACTAAATTTTTTCTTATTGTGCATTTATAATTGGTTAATATGATCATTTATTAATTAAAAAATATAATTTTCTCATTATATTTAATTTAAATAATAAATAATGAATTCAATTAAAATAAGAAAAAAATAAAATAATTACTATTTAATATATAATTAATTATATTTAATACCTAATTATATTTAATATAAATAAAGAAAGAATAAATTGATTAAAATAAGAAAAGAATAAAATAATTATTATTTAATATATAATTAATTATATTTAATATCTAATAATATTTAATTTAAATAAGAAAAGAATGAATTCAATTATAATAAAAATATTATTTAATATATATTAAATTATATAGCAAATTTATAATTATATGATTTCTCTAATTAAATAATTTAATTATCTAATTGTATCAATTTAATTAATTTAAATAAAAAAGAATAAATTCAATTAGAATAAGAAAAAAATAAAATAATTATTATTTATTATATAATTAATTATATTTACTTTAAATGAAAAAAGAATTCAATTAGAATAATTTATATTTTTATAAATATATAATTATTATAATTAAATAATTTATTTATCTAATTATATTAATTTAATTTAAATAAAAAGTATGAATTCTATTAGAATAAGAAAAGAAAAAATTATTATTTAATATATAATTAATTTAATTTAATTTAAATAAAATAATTTAATTAAAATAATTTGTATTTTTTTGAAAATTAAGAAGTTAGAGAAATTCTAATTTGACTTTCATTATATAAATTATTATTTTATCACATTATAAATTTTAAAATTAGTTGTTTTAATCATTAGCAATAATTTTTATGTTCTCAAATAATAATAATAATGTTATGACCCAAACTCAAGGGTATATAACCAGCACTAGGACACAGATGATACATGTGGCTATCAATACTCGTAGTAAGCCTTATACTTACTAAATGAGAAATTATCAAATCAGTTATTAATTCTATTTCAAAACACAACCTTGGGCCCATAAATTAAACAAACTTATTCTATTATACTTTCAGTGTCATTATAATTTAATATATCATTCATTTTAAATATATCATAATAAAATAACATCTGCTTAACTAAGCATTCACAACCCAAAATAAATTATGAAGGTGACCAAATTAAATTACAAACAACTAAAATAGTAGTGCAGTGTTCTAAAATAATAATAATATGATTTAATAATAATTCTAATACATAACTCAATATAACGGAATAATGTTACTACTGAAGAAATAAAGCAGATTGACTTCATTAATAAATTCTTCATTAGCTTATTTCATGACCTGGGAAAATAATTTAAACAAGAATGAGTGTTCAACTCAATGAATGATACTAACTAATGTATTAACCCGGTATCTTATAAATATGTATCTAATATGCATATTAATACAAATTGTCATAGAAGCAAACAAATCACATAAGCAAATATGAATGGAATACAGGCCACAGTACTACGCTCAACCTTAATATAAGAAGTCGAGTCCCTTATCTTGGCTCTCTGAATCCAATTCTCTCATTCCAATACTAGGGCCCTAGTCGTCCTTAACAGCTCTGACCTAACTAGCTGTAGTGAGTTAATGAGCAGGCCTCCAGCCGTCAGCCGTCAATCCTAACTCATCTTATCTCAATCATTATAATCAAATCCACTTTTTAGGTGGTATTGTGTCATCCCAATTCTATCTGTTAACCACAAACAATTACATATTAATAATTTACTGATTTATCAATCACATTCAAAGGATAACATGCCTCCATGCATTAATAATGCATAAATACATATATATAATCTCACATAAATTAAGTGCAAGTGCATGGAAAGTAGGAAAATATATTAGAAAGTATCACTCACCTATTTGATAATGCGTCTAACCGACTTTCCTTTTAAAGCGTGACCTTTGGTGATAGATGGACGCTGAAGACATCGATACTGAATTACAGATGAGATTATTAGAAAAGGATGACTTACCTCTAAAGATATAATTAAATGACTCTTAAGATTCTTGTCGAAATTTCAACAGAATTTCCCTTAAAACTAAAACTTACCTAACTGTAACAAAGCAAACATGCACTTCTAAACAATTACTTCAACTTACAATATTCAATCATAATTTCATAACTCTGCCTCCTGGGGATCCAACTTAATCAACAATAAAACCAAATCCAATTCTCAAGCTAAATAATCATTCCACTTATATTTTCATAAAGTTCACATAAGATTCATTTTATCATATTAAATCCATTTTTGATCTAAATTCATAAAATTATCAATTAACTAATTAAATCTAATAAACATAAACTTAAATCAATCTATAATTCAATAACAAATGAAATTCAAGAGTTTCATATTTACCCATGTAAAATCTAGTCGAACGAATGTTAGAAATTGCATCAAAACGACAAGACAAAACTACTAGAATCGAACCTGCATGTCATCACCACATGGTGCTCTGGTGGCCACGCGCTACCATCGTAGGTGGTTAAAGAGTGGTAATCATGACATCAAGTGCATCTTGGTGTGAGCAGCTCAAAAATGTTAGCCACTCTCCGCTATTCGCCGCCAGTGAGCGGGAAATGGAGCTCAAAGATACAATCATTTTCTGATCTCTCTCCGGTGACTTTTAGGGGGCATGGCAAGTACCATCTTGAAGCTTGGGATGAGAGGATTACAACACCACCAAAATTGCAGAGAAATGTTATCAAAATCAACTGAAATCATGATCTGAATCTTTGGTCACCGGTGTCTCTTTAATAGCAAGTACGCCCCCTATGCTAGCTAATTTTGATTGTTGCTGCCCCTTCTGGACTCGCCAAACACTGATATTCACAGTGAGGGTGGTGATGCTCCTTATTGCCAATGGGAAGTTAGTTGACTGCACCTCTCTCTTACGATCTCTCTACACCAAAGATACTTATGAGTATATAAAAAGTTATCAAAGGCTAATATCAACCTAACCACTAACTTTCTTCACTTCTAAGAGTTTCCCTAACTAATTTTTCTCTAGATTTCTCATAAAAGCCTAGGATTAAACTACTTGCTTAAGAGATTTGATTGATTACACTCAATGGATACATCATGATGATAGTTTTCAATTGAATGCTGGTAATCAATTTGGTGAATCATTAGATGGTGGTAATTTTGAAAATCAAATTGAGGATGGAGGTGATGGTATTTTTGAAATGCTTAAGGACTTTGGTAATGCAACTTTTACAAAAGTTAATATGGAAAAAATCTTAGAAAATCATGACATAGATGGGAAAATTAAGAAATATGCTAGATTGTTGAATGATGCTTGGTGTGACATTTACCCTAGTTGTAAGAAATCTCAAAGTTGTCTTTCCTTATTAAGATGTTTTATTACAAGGCAAGCACCAATTGTAATAACAAGTCATTTAGTCTAAATCTTGAGTTTTACGCACCAATTATAATAACAAGTCATTTAGTCTAAATCTTGAGTTATTTAAGGATGCCCTTCCACAAGGTGAAACACTTCTAAAATTCAATTATGAGGCGAAAAAAATGATGCTTGATCTTGGCCTTGGATATGTTAATATAGATATATGCATAAATGATAGCATACAATATTGGAAAGAGTATGAACATTTTGATCAATGTCCTAATATTAATTATGGAGCTCTTAGATGGAAGTTTGGTTCAAGGAAAGGTAAGAAGATTGCTCAAAAGGTAATTAATTACTTTCCTTTGAAACTTAAGCTTCAGAGATTATTTATGTCAAAAGAAGGTGCTGAGGATTTGAGATGGCATAAAGAGAAACATGTTGATGATGGTACGATTATGCATCCAGCTAATGCCCAAGTTTGGTAGCAATTTGATAAGAAATATGATCAATTTGCTAGAGATCCTTGTAATGTATGACTTGGACTTACAAGTGAGGGATGTAATCCATTTGGCAACATGAATACCAAATATAGTATGTGGCAAGTTATTTTAATACCTTATAATTTGCCATCTTAGAAATGTATAAAATAGCCTTTTCTATTCTTATATGTACTTATAACTAGTAAAGATTTTCCTCGTAATGATATTGATGTGTATTTGTGTCCACTAATAGATGATTTGAAAGATTTATGGGAAAATAATATAGGGACATATTATGCATATTGTGGCAAGAAATTCATATTGCATGTAACTTTGTTGTTGACCATTGGTGATCTTCCTGCATATGCAATGTTATTAGCCTAGAGCACAAAAGCCAAATTGGCTTGTCCAATTTGCAATAAGTGGACATGTTCACTTACTTTAAAGAATGGGAAAAAACAATGTTATATGAATCATCATAGATATTTGAATGAATAACATCCCTGGGGAAAAAGTAAAAAGTTTGATGGTAAGCCTGAATATCAGTCAAAACCTAGAGAATTATCAGGAGAGGAACTCTTACAGTAACTTGCTTATATTCTAAAAGGTGTGAAATTTGGGAAGCCACCTAATTAAAGAAAGCGTAAGCATATAGATCAAAAGCTAAATTGGACAAAAAAGAGTGTTGACCTAAGTAGGTTCTCAACTTAGTCAAGCTCTATTTTGATCTTAACAATTAAATTAGAGTGATCTAATATTTATTTCAAGTTGTGTTCTTATAGGTAAAACTAATTGGAAAGATTGCCATGTCAAGAACTTTAAAAATCTCAAAGTCATGTACCGGACCCTTAATTTGCGAACGCAACACAAAAATCATGACTGCCACAACAGATCATAATCCAATCGCGACTCAATCCATCATAACTGAGAAACAACTAAAGGTAAAAGAACTAAAATAGCTTGGAGACCTAATGGATTTTGCAATCGCAATCTTGAGCATGAAAGTAAGATTGCAACCACGATATTCATAAGGTGAAGTCTAGCTCTAATGGATAGCTGAACGACTAATGGGAAAGTGCCATATGTCAAGCAGCTGTTAGAGACATTTGATGATCGCTACTACAAAAATGGAGTAGCAAGAATGAAAGGAAGATCACAACTATGGCTAAGGCATCGCAACCATAACTATGCTCTGACAAAGCATAAATGCTGATTTCGTGGCTATTATGGAAGGTTGTCTACCAACACTATTTGTACTGGGTCTTTAGCAGGTGAAAAATATAAATACCCCCTCCAAAGACCCTCATAATTATCCAACAACCTTCCATATAGCCAAACTCTTGCATTTTTGTTCCTCAAAGCCTTAATTCATTCAATTGTATTCTTTAGTTATTGTAAGAGCATTTATTGCTCAATGGTTAAGTGTTAGCCATTGAAAAACACTTGTAATAGGTTGAGAGTGAGCCAATAGAAAACTTTTATATAAGTTTAAGTGTGAGCCTAATAGGAAAACACTTGTAATGGTTTAGTGTTAGCCATAAAACACCTTTTAAGTTGGGAGTGAGCTTGGAAACTCTATTGTAATCATATAACTATAGTGAAATAGCCAATTGATATTGGAGAGTGGACGTAGGATTAGTTAACACTCGAATTGCTATAAATTACTTGTGTTATTTCTCTCTTTCCCTCTATATTTAATTTTTTCTCATTGCCAAAAATTTTAATTGTTCATCAATTCAACCACTCTTCTTGATACACCAGAGTAAACAAGTGGTATCAGAGCTTTGGTCTAATATTTATAAGTTTAATTATGTGAGTGAAGATCAACATGGCCAATGAAGGAATGCATCATTTCAAACCACACTTTAACGGTACCAATTATATTTATTTGAAGTATAGAATGGAGTCTTGATAGTAATCTTATAAATGTATGGGATAGTGTGCTTGAAGAATGAAAGCCTCCAACAAAGGTAGTTGATGGTGTTGAAGAAGCAATTCCTAGAAAGGAATGGGTTAAAGCACATAGAAGAGCAAGTGGCAAAAATTGAAAAGCAATGACTATTCTTTTTAACTCCATTTCAAGAAAAGAATGTAGTATAGTTCAACATTGCTCAAGTGCTTATAGCATTTTGAGAACCCTAGAGAACTATCATTAAAAGACTAAACAACTTAAGTCCTAGAAGATTTAATTACTAACAACTAAATATAAGCTCTTCAAAAGCCAAATGAAAGTGTCACTGACGTGACAAATCGGCTTCTAGCCATTGTCACAAACTTGAAGAAATTTGGTAAAGTACACTCTTTGGATGATATCAATCATAAGATTCTTAAAGTTCTTTCAAAGAAACGTTATGAAGCTAGAGTGGCTAGTATTGAAGAAGCAAATGAAGACCTTAGTAAGGTTCCAACCGATGTTCTCATTGGAAAGCTTCTCATTCATGAGATGATAATAAAGAAGGAAGAGCCTCAAGTGGAGAAGAAAAAGGAGAATAAGAAATCACTTGCTCTGAAGTGTGCATCTAATGATTAACATGATAGTAAGAGTTTAAGTGAATCAGAAGAAAGTGAAGATGATGATGAAAAGCTGGCTATACTCTCAAGAAGGGTCAAGGAGATCATCAAGAAAATAAGGAAAGACAAGAGGCCTTTAGAAGATCATCTTTTAACTCTAACTTTAACTCAAGCAAGGAAAAGAAGAATGATATAACTTGCTATGAATGTGAAAGCAAAGGCATATCAAATCAAAATGTCCTAAGAATAAGAAGAAGAAGGAATAGGACAAGAAGAAGAAGAAAAAACAGGATATGAAGAAGAAGAAGAGTTTTAAGGCTATATGGGATGATGGCTTCTCAAGTGATTAGGAGGAAGAGGAAATTGCCAACCTATGCTTCATGGCCTTGGAGGACTCTTCATATGAGGTATGCTATACTTCTCATTCTTTTGATGATGATTATGGTGATGAATTGCATGATGAGGATGAGAATAAGCTAATGGAATCCATGGCTCTAAAATGCAAAAAATATCATTCTAAAATGAAATCTTATAAAGAAAACATTCAAAATTGGAGGAGAATTTTAAAGAATTAGAAAAACTTGTCTAGAGTTTAAAAACTTCCAATGTGAGTCTCAAAGGCTCATTGGAAGAAATTTCTTCTAAAACCTCGTCACTTGATTCCATATACAAAAAAAAATGCTTTAAAATTAAAAGTTGAGGAATTAAGGTATTCTATTTCAAAATTCCACAAAGGGAAGGAAGCCTTAGACACTATTATTGTGTCTCAAAGGCCACCTCTTGTGAAATATGGGTTTGGCTTTGATAGTGCATCTCCACCCACATCCTCCTCTACTTTGTTCATAAAAGCATTAACTCCTCAAACCTCTAACATTGAGTTAGTTGATAAAAGAGTAAAAATACATACTAAAACTCTTAATCCTAAAAGGATTCAAAAGGGTTCACAAGGCTTAAAAGCTAAGTCTTCAAAAGCAAATCATGCATTCATGTATGAAAAGAAGCATGCTCAAAAACACATGAGACCACAACACAATAATTATTCTTGCGTGTATCATGGCAATGTTGTGAAGAGGCCACAATTTCATAGCAAAGTGGCAAAGCCTGAAAATACTTTTAAGTCAAAGCTTAAGTGCATTATTGCATGAAAGATGGCTATATCAATGTGTTTTGTTAGGTGAGGAAGGCTCAATTAAAACTTGAGGATCCTTTCAAGGCTAACCCCAAGGACTTAAATATATTTGGGTACCTAAGACAGGATGATTCATTATTTCATATTAGTGTGTCTTAAATCCACTACCAAAGAGAACAAATGGCATTTAGATAGTGGATATTCAAGACACATAACGGGTAATGCAAGCCTCTTCACTAATTTGAAAGAGAAGAGAGGTGGAAACATCATATTTAGTAACAATGCCAAAGGTAAGATAGTTGAAATTGGTACCATTAGTAAGGATAAATGCTCTCTCATTAAAAATGTTCTTTTAGTTGATTGCTTGAAGTTTAATTTGCTTAATGTTAGTCAATTATGTGATAAAGGTAACAAAGTCATCTTTGACTCTAAAGCATGCATTGTCATTACTTTGGTTAATGATAATGCAGTGTTTAAAGGTGAAAAGGAAGGCAATACCTACTTAATTGACTTAGATAATTTGGCTAACCAAGATGTCAAGTGTTTCATGTCTATTAGCAATGAATCTTGGCTTTGGCATAGAAGGCTTGGCCATTTAAGCATGGAGCTTCTTCATAGCCTTTACAAGGATGAGCTTATTGATAGTCTATCAAAGATCAAATTCTCAAAAGAAAAGACATGTGGACCATGCCAAATGAGAAAGCAACATAAGTTATCTTTTAAATCTAAAATGTTGTAAGTACTTTTAGACTTCTTCAACTTATGTATATTGACTTGTCTGGACCTAGTAGAATTACTAGTTTAGGTGGAAAGCTTTATGCTTATGTACTTGTTGATGACTACTCTAGATTTACTAGGGTTAGTTTTTTAACTCATAAGAGTGATGCTTTTGATGCATTTAAAAGTTATGCAAAAAGAGTTCAAAATGAAAAAGGTTATTTCATTCCAAAAATAATAAGCTATCATGGAAAAGAATTTGAAAATGAATATTTTGAAAATTTTTGCATTGAGCCTGGTATTTCACACAATTTTCTGGCTCCTAGAACATCACAACAAAATGGTGTTATAGAGAGAAAAAATAGAAGTTTGGTTGAAATGGCTAGAACTATCCTTAATGAGTATGGTCTACCCACATATTTTTGGCAGAATCCATAAACACCTCTTGTTATATTGCAAATAGAGTTTTCAAAAAACCAATTTTAAATAAACTTTTTATGAATTATGGAATGGAAGAAAGCCCAAAATTTTATATCTTAAAGTTTTTTATTAAAAGTGTTATATATTAAATACTAAGGATAACCTTGAGAAATTTGCTTCTAAAATCGATGAAGGTATTTTCTTCAGCTATTCGTAATGGATTTTGGGGATCGAACAAATCATATGCAACAAAAAATTAAAATTTTAATTTCCAAAATCTACTAGGATCCATGCATCTCAATTAAATCTATTAACATTTAGATAGTTTACGTATTGTAACAAGCATAAAACTCTTGGTGTAGTTGCAAATCTGGGCTTCACAGATCAAAACAAATGGCCTCTAGGGTGCTACTACTTGAACAAACACCCTCTATTGGTATCCATATTAACATAGCAAGAAACCGGACTTCAGTGTACTAGCACTACCCTTGAAAATAATTTTCAAAAAAGCCCCTTTTTTTTTACAAAAATACAAATTTTTTTACTCTGTGTATCTCTCCCTCACACTAGAAAACATATCTGTTAATACCAAAACCTAAAGATCATCTTAATTAGGTTGTTTTTTTATATGATCAAAAGACCTCAAACGATATCCTTAAATGTTAAGGATATATTCTATTATTTTTAATATTTAAAATATTTATCTATATATAAATATAAATTTTAAATATTAACTTTACTTTATTTTAATAAAGTAAATATACACAACAAGAGTAAATTAGTATTAGGTTAAGTTTTAATTGTCTTCTAGTTCAATGAATCTAGACAACATCTAATTAAATGAACCTAGACAATTTCAAGTTCAATGAACCTGGATAATTTCTAGATTCAATGAACCTAGACAAATATTAACCTATAGTCCATTTCAAATTTGTTCGAAGTGTGCAACTCTATAGGTACACTGAACATTAGTAACGAGCCTAAAATTCCATTTCTAGCCCATAAGTCATAAGTGGCCTTTAGCAAGATATTATGACTACCCAAGTTAAGTGAAAATCAGAGATCTGACATAACCTTTCATAGTCAGTGTTATAGTCCTTTTGTCATTTGATATCATAATTGAACATGAGACATGGATTATGTCACCCTCATATTGTTCAATTAGACTATTTCTCGATCTCCAAGTGGACTGACTAAACAAATGACATTGATATCTCTTATCAATTCAGTTGAGCCTCGATATGTATTTTCTCAGTCTCACTTATCAAGGGGCCCATAGATATCTCTCTCAAAATGAGAAGGACAAATTCTTGCTCAATCACTCACATTCCTCTACATGATTCACTCTATATCCAACAATAGCTGTATTACCATCCCGTTATAAATGATGTTAAACTATGTCAAATATAGAATTCCTCATGTAGGAATCTATGGTAATTTCAAGTCAAAGGACTGAATAACAGTACTGTAATGAGAATTACATATGACATTAACCATGTAATATTCTCACAGTGAGTCGATCCAGTACACTATTCTCTAATACGTACTAGCTTACTTGATATCTCATATACATAACCAATAAAACATGATCATCAATCAAACTACATACTAGTCTTAATTCATTATTGTTCCACCAATAATGAGTGACTAGGGACAACATAGTATAGTATCCCATTGACCTCATAATTTTACTATCAAGCCACGCACTTGATGACCTTAAGTGGAATCAACTATTCATGGAATTTATTATCAAGTCATAGAACATTAGTTGCAATTAATAACATGATAATGGATTGCCTCTTTGTTAATAAAAAATAATAATAATGACAATATTCATACTATTAGCCTTAGGCAAATCACTAACAATTCCACCACTAGTAAGGGTTATAGAGTCTTTAATAAAAAATCTATGGTAGTTGAAGAATCTATAAATATTGTGATTGATGAGTCCAGTAAGCTTGATCTTAGGAAATGTAGTGTTCTTGATGATCTTGTCGATGAATTTGAGAAATTTGAGATTAATTAAGATGACATTCCAAAGGAAGATGAAACCAAGAAAGAAAGCCAATAAGATCATGAAGCTCCGTAACAACAATAAGAGAAAGATACCCAAGGAACTTATCATTGGTGAAACTTTAAAGGGTGTAAGTACTATATCTCACTTTAAAGCCTTAGATAATAATCTTGCCTTTGTTTCTCAAATTAAGCTAAGGACCATTTATGAGGCTCTTGATGATGAGAATTGGGTGATTGCTATACAAGAGAAACTCAACCAATTTGAGACAAACAAAGTTTGGAACTTGTTCCTAGACCCAAAGATCATCCTATTATTATATGTAAATGGGTGTTTAAAAATAAGTTAGATGAGCATGGTTCCATCACTAGAAATAAGGCTAGATTGGTTGCCAAAGAGTACAACCAAGAGGACGGCATTGATTATGATGAAACCTTTGCTTCAATAGCAAGATTAGAGGCTATTAGGATTCTTCTTGCATATGTATGTCACATGGATTTTAAATTTTTTCAAATGAATGTGAAAAGTGCATTTTTAAATAGTTTTATAAAGGAGAAAGTGTATATTGAACAACCTCCTGGTTTTGAACATCATGAACTTTCAAACCATGTTTACAAATTGACTAAAGCCTTACATGGATTGAAACAAGATCCTAGAACTTAGTATGAAAGGCTTAGTTCATTTCTTTTAAAAATGATTTAATAAAAAGGAAGGTTGATGCAACTTTATTTATGAAAATGAATAATAATGACACTTTAATTGTTCAAATTTATATTGATGATATTATTTTGGATACTACTAATGAACATCTTTGTGAGGATGTTGCTAAGTATATGACTAAGGAATTTGAGATGAGCATGATGGATGAGCTCAAATTTTTTCCTTAGCCTACGAATTAAGCAATGCAAGGATGGAATTTTCATCAACTAATCCAAGTACACTAAGGAGCTTCTAAAGAAGTTTGGATGGATGGTTGCAAGATTAGAAAGACACTAATAAGAACATTAACAAAGCTTGACAAGGATAAAAAGGGTAAGCTTATAGATGAGAAGAAGTATAGAGGTATATTGACTCACTTCTTTATCTTACAGCATTTAGACTCGATATTACAAATAGTGTTTATTTGTGTGCTCATTTTCAATCTTGCCCTAAAGAGTCTCACTTGTATGTGATCAAAAGAATTTTAAAGTATTTACATGGCACATTGCTTATAGTAACCTAGGAACACATCATTTAATATTATTAATTTTTCAAATGCGGATTATGCAGGTAGTTTAGTTAATAGGAAAAGCACTTCCAGAACTTGCCATTTTCTTAGTGAATGTCTAGTTTCTTGGTTTAGCAAGAAATAAGTTTCAATTGCTTCAAAAATTTAGGGATAAAGGATAATATAGTTGCCTACCTTAAAAACCTTTAATGGGACAAGTTCATCTTTATGGATGAAGATGGCTATGAAGAACTTACTAAGGAATTTCTTACAACCTTGGTAGTGCACAAGAAACTCCATCCAATCCATGGGCACTATGCCATTGACTTTTGGTTCTTTAGTAAGAGATATGAAGTTACTTTGATTGAATTAGCTAATTTTTTTGGCTTTCAGACCGAAGGTTCCTATACCGTAAATGACTCTAAAATGGAACTCACTCCATTTTAGACCGAAATTTCTATTGAACAAAAATTTTATCCTAAAACCTTCCTAGCCAAACACATGAAAACTCTCTCTATTTGGGTGCTCCATAGAATTGTCACCCTCTCTATCAATGCTAAAGGAGATGGCAATGAACAAGTATCCCAAAAAGATCTTTTCTTTCTCTATGGCCTAATCAAAGTAAAGAGATTGAATATGCTCATTTCGTCATTGATCAATTTCTTCATCTTACCTTTACCAAAAAGGGAACCATTATCCTCTCCTCTCAATTAACCATGACAGTAAAGCATGTTGGTGCCTTTTCCCCATAAAACAAAACTCTTCTACAAAATTGTTTCAAGAAATCTTTGATAGATATTCAATATATGATCAATGCAAAAGCCATAAGGGTAGACAAGGTTGGAAATTGTGACTACATTTATGGTAAAAAAGGTGTTCAAGAAAAGGATAGAAAGAGGCCAAGTGTGGCTATGAGTAGCCAAACTATGAAAAAAGAAGCACCGAAGCTTCTAGTGCCCCCACTTCATCTTATGGAAATCAAACCTCTCCCTTAGACCATCATTCCCCTACCAATATTGATAAAATGTTTAGCAAAATAATGAACAGACTCAATCTTTTAGGGCATTTTCATTATGATATCTATGAGATGTAAGGACACATAGGTCTCCTTCAATGCAACCTTGATGAATGGGAGCCTAATGAAGAAGAGGAAAAAGAAGATGAATTGTAGATTTAGGGCCTTAGGAAACTTTATTTTCTTTTAATTTCTTTAACGTTTGCTTAATATTTTAATGCATTCTCTTTTTGGCACAAAAAAAAAAATTGACGATTGTACTCAATTTTATTAATGAATGCAATTTCCTTTTCATTGAATTCTTATTGTCTTTGATTTTTAACTCTTATTGTGAATTGCCTCCAACCCACCTTTTTTATCTTGCCAAAGGGGCAAAAAGGAACCTAAATTTGAATTTGTGCAATTTGCTTGAATTTGGATTGAACTTGAATTTGTGCAATTTGCTTAACTTGATTGAAATTTTTTATATTACTTCATTGAAACTCATTTAATTGGACATAATTTTAAAGGGATCATTAATTAAAAGGGAGATTCCTAAATCTTAATGCTAAGATAGTTAAATTCTTCAGTTAAGTTCAATTTGATTGTCAAAATCAAAAAGAGGAAGATTGTTGACCTAAGTTAGTTTACAACTTGGTCAAGCTCTATTTTGATCTTGACAATCAAATTGGAGTGATTTAATATTTGTTTCAAGTTGTGTTCTTATAGATAAAACTAATTGGAAAGATTGTAATGTCAAGAACTTCAAAAATATCAAAGTCATGTGGCAGACTTCTAATTTGCAGAAGCAACACAAGAATCATGACCGCGATAAGTGATCGCGACTACGAATCAGTCCATCAAAACTAA